>LPNX010318922.1:670428-753768 GCA_001517045.1 Pseudotsuga menziesii | reverse complement strand
TTACCTGAGTCTTGGGGTCAAGTAGTTTCTTCCATTAGCCTTAGTACAACTGATACTTTAGAATTTGACAATGTTGTTGGAGCATTATTGTCTGAGGAATTAAGGAATAAAACTAGTCTTGAAACCTCTTCACTAGAAGCTTTGGTTGTTAGAGGTCGTTCCAGGGAGAAAGGAGAAAAGTCAAGAGGTACTTCCAGGTCTAATTCAAAGGGCAGAAAGAGTAAATTAAAATGCTGGTACTGCAACAAAACTGGTCATCTCAAGAAAGACTGTTGGAAGAGACGAGAATCCAAGAAGGATGACTCCAAGTCAGAGGCAAACTCAGTTAAGTCTTCCGATTCAGGTATGATTGATGAGGTCTTGTCTGTTTGTAATATTTCTGAATGTAATGAGAAATGGTTATTAGATTCTGGTGCTTCGCACCATATCTGCCCTCATAAAGATCGGTTTGCTTCCTATCAAACAGTTAATGATGGAATAGTTCTTTTAGGAGATAATCATTCATGTAAAACTATTGGGGTTGGAAGTGTTAAAATTAAGATGTTTGATGGAGTAATAAGAACACTTACAAATGTTAGACATGTACCTAAGTTAAAGAAAATTTTAATTTCTTTGGGAGTATTGGATGCTTGTGGTCATAAGTTTATAGGTTTTGATGGAACTCTAAAATTTTCCAAGGGTGCTTTAGTGGTCATGAAGGTACATAGGACAGGAAACCTTTACAAACTGGTTGGAAGAACACAAGTTAATTGTACTGCATTAGTATCTAAAGAAGAATCAGGACCCACTCAGCTATGGCATCAGGGTCTTGGCCATATGAGTGAAAAAGGGCTTCAGGTATTAATGAATTGTAAATTTCTTCCAAACTTGAAAAATCTGAATTTTATGTTTTGTAAACATTGTATATATGGAAAGCAGTGTAGACAAAATTTTAAAGCAGGTAGTCATGTAAGTAAAGGTGTACTTGAATATGTTCATTTTGATGTATGGGGTCCGTCTCCTACCGTTTCATATGGGGGAGAAAAATATTATGTATTATTTGTAGATGACTTTTCTAGAAAGGTTTGGGTCTATGTCCTTAAAAGAAAAGCTAGTGTGTTTAATACGTTTAAACAATTTAAAGTGATGGTTGAAAAAAGAACTAGTAGGACAATCAAGTGTTTAAGGATGGATAATGGAGGTGAATTTACTTCTTTGGAGTTTGAAAAATATTGTAAAGATGAAGGGATCATCGGATACAAAACAAATGTATACACTCCTCAGCAAAATGGCGTTGCAGAACGTATGAACATGACTCTTCTAGAAAGAGCAAGGAGCATGCTAAGTAATGCTAATTTGGGACAAGAGTTGTGAGCAGAAGCAGTTTCCACTGCTTGTTATCTTATAAATTGGTCACCTTCAATGGCAATATATTGTAAAATTCCGGAAGAGGTATGGACAAATAACTCCTGCGAGTATTCGAATTTGAAAATATTTGGTTGTGAAGCTTATGCACTTACTCCTAAAAATCAGCATTCTAAGTTACACCCTAGATCAAAGAAGTGCATCTTTGTTGGTTATGATGATTTCATGAAAGGATATAGGTTGTGGGATCCTACTGCCCACAAAATTGTCATTAGCAGAGATGTAATTTTTGATGAATCTTCTCTAATTAAATCCAAAAGTGTAAGAGTTGATGTGGAACAGGAACATGCAATATCAAAACAACTAATTCACTTGGAGAACCAATCTTCTAATGACTCGAAGAAACAAGAAGAAGTTTCTGGTGAGAGAGAAGTCATAGAAGAGGAAGAAATTCAAGAAATTGTGGAAACCCCATAGCCTACACCAAGAAGATCATTAAGGGAGAGAAAACCGCCTAAGAGGTATACTGATTTTGTTTCGTCTGTTTTATTTAATGATGATGGAGAACCTTCTTGTTTTTAGGAAGCCATTGATTGTATTGATAATGCAAAGTGGAAGGTGGCAATAAAAGAAGAAATGGATTCTCTGGATAAAAACAAGACATGGGAATTGGTTAAATTCCCCAAATATAGAAAAACGGTTGGGTATAAATGGGTCTTCAAATTGAAAAAAGGAGTTGATGGTAAGGTTGAAAGATACAAAGCCAGATTGGTCGCAAAAGGGTACTCTCAAATGGAAGGTATAGATTATCATGAGATTTTTTCACCAGTCGTTAAGCTTGTATCTATTTGTGTTGTGTTAGCATTAGTTGCATTACTTGATTTGGAGTTAGAGAAACTAGATGTTAAAACAACTTTCTTACATGGAGATTTAGATGAGGAGATTTATATGGAACAACCAGAAGGTTTTGTACAGCATCAGAAAGGTAGATTAGTTTGCAAGCTCAAGAAATCATTGTATGGCCTGAAATAGTCGCCTAGGCAATGGTACAAGAAGTTTGATTCTTTCATGGTGAACCAAGGATATACTAGGAGTGAGTATGATCATTGTTTATACTTCAAAAAATTGAATGATATGTTCATTATATTATTATTGTATGTTGATGATATGCTTATTGTGAGCAAAAGCATGGACAAGATTAACAGGTTGAAGGCTCAGATGGCTAGGAATTTTGATATGAAGGATCTTGGAGCTACAAAACAAATCTTGGGTATTGAGATACATAGAGACAGGAAAAATGGTAAGCTCAGTTTTTCGTAGGAGAAGTATGTTGAGAAAATACTTGAACGATTCGAAATGAATAAAGCAAATCATGTGAATGTTCCTTTGGCTTCCCATTTTAAACTTTCTTCAAGTTTATGTCCTAGTAGTGCTGAAGAAAAATATTATATGTCTCATGTACCATATGCCAATTCAGTAGGATGTTTGATATATGCAATGGTGTGTACTAGACCTGATATTTCACATGCAGTAGGTGTTGTTAGTAAGTACATGACAAATCCAAGAAAAAAACATTGGAATGTAGTGAAATGGGTGCTTCGGTACTTAATAGGCACAAGTGACTATTGTATCACCTTTAATAGTAACAATGATTCTGTGTGCGGTTTTGTTGATTTAGATTTCGCAGGTGCTTTGGACAAGAGAAGGTCTACTTCATGTTATGTCTTTAATCTTGTAGGTGGAGCTATAAGATGGATGTCAAAGCTTCAAGACACAGTTGCTTTATCCACGAAAGAGGCTGAATACATTGCTGCCTCACATGCTTGCAAAGAGGCAATTTGGCTGAGAGGTCTACTTAGAGAAATTGGAAGGTTGCAGAACAGTGTGCCTGTCTTTTGTGACAATCAAAGTGCTATTCATTTGGCTACAAATCTTGTTTATCATAGTAAGACTAAACATATTGATGTAAAATATCATTTTGTAAGACAAGCCATTAGTGAAGGTGGAGTAGATCTGAAAAAGGTCCATACTAAAGAAAATAGTGCAGATATGTTCACAAAACCTGTATTGTTAGAGAAGTTACATTGGTGTGTAGCTTCTCTTGGTTTGAAGAAAAGGTGATAAATAGTCTTGGGAAAAGTACTTGTAAGTTTTTTTGTCAAGGTGGAGATTGTTAAGTGACAACTAATCTAATTTGTTTATGGAAGTTTTCTCATTACGGATGTTTATGGGAAGTTTCTCATAATGGGCATAACCGACAACGGTTTACTCATGTAACTAAATTCATGAAGTATATAGTGCATGGTTGGGATGCACAATGTAGAGAATTGTCTGTGAGGTTGAGACCGTCTTGTAATCTCTCTTTCTCTATTAATGAGCTTCAATACTTTGCCCGTGGATGTTTCCCCATGTTGGGGTTTTACCACATGAAATGCTGGTGTTCTAATGCTGTTATTAATTGTCTGATTATTTGAATGTGTCTCTTGAATTGAACATATTATATGTTGTTATATATACATGTATATAAATGAAAATATCTATATGTATGTGAAGATACATAGAGATACATTGCTTGGGAGCTTCCTTTGTAGTGTGTGTGAATGAAAATATCTCTGTCTTCTGCCCCTACTGTAACTAATCTTGCCAGTAAAGGCCAAAGAAAGGGAGAGGATATCAATTCCTCTCAGGAGAATGAGAATTCAGTGTTGAGTCCATAGCTAGAACTTGTTACACTCCCCTTGCAGTGCAAGGTCCAACATCCATGACAAAGAGAGAGGCCCTTGTTGTGTGTACTGAAGGCAAAGTCCTGCCATATTCAAATAAAGTTATGTTTTGCATGGGAGACTCTACTTCCCAAAATGTTGTAGATGTCACAAACAATGATTCTGCAATTGAACACAGAGAAATTGGAGGTAAATATGAAACCCTTGTGAAAAATGATTGCATTGATTTGGGAATTGGAGAGCTAGAGAAGGAAATCTCCAGTCTTACACAAAAACTAGCTGAATTGAAATTGAAAAATGCTTGTGAGACACCATCCCAAGTAAAGATAGAGACAAGGAATGGTCTTTGAGCAGGGAGTTTTGAGAAGAGAAAAAAAGGAAGGGTTGTCTCTGCTAAATTTCTTCAATATAGTTCGAAAGCCCAACCAAGATTTAAGAAAAATATTGACAAAATGATGACAAGGAGCATTGCCAGTGGGACAAGCCCTTAAATATATGAGCCTTAGTTAAGAAGCACTCCTAGCAAGGTAGGTTGTCTCAAAGAAGACAAGTTTGAAGGGAAGAAAGATAACATTGGCAGACAATTGAATCAAAAGAAAATAGATGCCTCTAAGGATTGAAAAGGAGATGGATATTCTTCTGGAATACTTGATGGAAAGGGAACATATCTCCATGCTTAACACTTTTAGAGAAGAATCACAGTTTTCGTCCAGGTTCAAATTCCAAAGAAGTTCCAAAAGATGAAAGGAAGCTAGGAAAAGGCTTGCCTGAGAATTTCAAGAAGCTTTGTGAAATATATTATATCGGAGAACAAGAAATTTCAGAATGTACCTTCAAACGTCATTGTTGGAAATTGCAACAAAGTGCCCCTATGTAACCAGGGAGACAAGGTATCTCTTGCCAAGAAACAAGGTCAAATAGATACTAGCAGGTATGCCCAAATCACCACTCCCAACAAGAATGCAAGTTCTCCTCAGAGCTCTGCAAAGCTGAGTCCTCAGAGAAATGTGCATGGAAAGAGAATTTCAACAGATATGGAGGTTGAAGATGCGAAATCAAGATTAAATAACCATTCTGCCAAGAGACCTGCTGTGAGTTGTTTTGCTGGCAATCCTTCAGTCAAGGAATTCATGTTGAGGAATGAATATCAAGGTTGAGTTACTTACTTCTCAATTAGAAAGATAAGCATTATGGTAGACAAGTTACTTCTCACCGACTTGTGTTGAATAATCAAATTGGTGCTTTTGTTGGGAGAGACGAAAAAGTTATTGAGAAAATGAGAATTCTTAAATGAGAATTGATACTAGTGCATATTTTTTTAGTTGTGGTGTGGATTACGTAGCATTTTGTTTAGGCACTTTGATTTCTTGTAAGTCGTGTATAGAGAATGAAAAGGTGTCAGATGCCTCGAAAACAAATTTTGCATATGGTATAATTCTCATTGAGAAGAAAGTGTCCAACATGAATGATCAAGGATCATGTGCATCCTGGTGTTAAAGAAGCTACTGAAGTTTGTAGAACGTAAAGGAGTTGATCAACAATCAACATTTTTCCTATTGTTGAAATAAGATCCACTATTTGTTAAAGGAGTTATTATCTCTGTGAGGGAGGAGATGCGACCCATTTCTTCAAACAAAGAGAAAAGAGCTCCCAGCAACATAGATCAATTGGGATTCCAAAAAAGAAGTTGATTGATTTGCATACATCAAAATGAGTTATTTTATGGTATTGACTTCTTACATCTCATGTGGAAAATCTGGTAATAATTTATCTTTTATATTAAGAATTAGTTTGATATAAGTCAATAGATGAATTAGAATTGTATCATGCATGATGTGTCAATTTGAAATATGGAAAATAAATATTTGGGATTGTTGGTTGCCGTAATTTATAAGGGGGTTATATGGGTACAAAAGTGGGTAAATAATTTTTACCACAACAATTTTGAGATGTCAAAGTTCGAATTGTGTGAGAGATGAAGGTGACGAGCTTTGATAAACTGTTTTAATCATCATTTGCAAAAAGGGTTGTATTTGATTGTAATTGTAAGGGGGCATAAGGTATTATATGCAATATTGTAATTGAAATTATAAAGGATTTTGGGGCACTTTGAAGTTATAAGAAGGAAAATAAATTAATAAAACTGTCTGTTTTTAGTCTTGAGATCCACCTGAAATTGAATAAGGGGGTCTAGGATCTATTTCGTGTGTGGTCTTGTGACTGTTGATACTATTGATACATGGTGGTATTGTTGTTGCATTGCTTAATTGTTGAAACATTCTCCTATAAAAAGAGACACTGTGTGCTTAAATAAGGGAAGCACAAACATACAATACTAATCTTAAGAAGACAAGCACAAGCAACTGGATAGTGCACTTGTCATCAAATTGACACAAAGCATTAGAATTTTTTTTGCACTTATAATTTGTAATTTTTTGTGTGCAAGAGTTTGGATTATTGAGTGTCTTTTTGTATTGTAAGATAATATTTTTCTAAGAAACCATTAAATTGTGTACATTGTAAAACATGTATGAAATTGAATAAGGGGGTTCAAAAGAGGAATTGTGTCTTTAGGCATTATGAACTTCATATACTTAAAGCATAGAAAGCATTGAAGACTTATTTAAAAAGATACACGCACTGATCATCATTGATCCAAAATCTCAAATTTATATGAGCAAAGGAACAATTACAAATGTTCTTACCTGCTTACATATAATGAACAAGAAGGTGGATATACTTAAAACACAAACAAAGTTTTTGAATAAAAAGTTGAATTCACTTCAAGGAGGCACTGAGAAACTAGAAAATAAAGTTGCACTTGATAATTATCAATTGGAATATTTTTCTTTTGATGACACAGAAGTTACTGCAACATTGAAGGAAATCGAACTTAAACACAAAGAAGATGAGTTGGATGAACCCATTGCAACAACAACTAATGGCATCAAGGAATATGAGGATAAGTGATTTAAAATCATTCAACCTTAGGAAGAGTCATAGTTTAAATGAAATATATGGCTTGGGATATGAAAAGGACCATGACAACTTCTTTCATATTCCTAACTATAGAAAACCGATGACATTTGTTAGTGGAGGTTTCCTGAATGATATTGATTGGCCCGAGGGAACATGAGGATCATGATAATAAATAGGTACAAAATATTATTGCAGTTAAATATAATCACTCTAATGATGCAAATGAAAATGTTGATGCAATTTACGATAATCAAAATGATGATCATGTAGTTCAGGATGATCAGAATGTTGATGTAGGCAATGCATATATTGATGACGATGTAGTTATTGAGGATGCTAATATTGATCCAAATATTGTGAAATTATTGGATGATGATGATTAGTTAGATGAAGAAATTGTACAGTTTCAACATTGTCAGCGAATTGACCATGATAAATCAATTTGTTTTGATCTTCATCTGTGTAGTTTTTGTGATAAGAAAAATCACTTCTCAGAAAGGTGTTAACAGAAGAAGAAAAAACATCCGCGAGATGTAGAACAGTTGGTGGCGAGGTATGGTTAAGACGCCCCCTAAGCTGAAAGATCATCGATTCTAATCCCGTTGGATACCAAAAAATCCAACCATGTTAAGGATTGGTGTGGTCCAGGCCGGGTGCGATCCCCGAGTGATTTTGATGGATTAGATGCCCTTGGTTCGTGGTTACTTAGCCAATGGCAACCCTGCTAGTCACGAGGGTTCCACCACTTTTCCAACAAAAAAAACAAAAGAAGCAAAAACAACAATAAAAATACACTTTGGATGGATGAATACTATCGATAGATTCATTCATATGTGTTTGTGAGGAGCAATATATACAACATGTGGTTATGATTGATTTTGGTTTGTAGTTTTCAAGGAATGAATAAGGCCCACATGATGTGTCTTTTGAGTTTTGGAATGAGTATTTTGATTCTGCTCAAGGACAATGTGATTATCCCTGTTAAATTTCATGGGAAGTATATATGTTGATATTGACTTCTCACTTTTTAGTTGATAGGGGGGATATTGATGAGGTTGTCGACTTCAATTTTCAAATTCTACCTTGATATCTTGCAATCTATACATGATGACGAATTCATGGTACAGTTTCAACTATTTTTGGTATTGATTTTTCAGATGGATTAAGGATTATGGTCTATTCAAATTGGTTAGTTTGACCTTCAATGGAATTTTGTCAAGGCAGTTCAACACTTGGCACTTTTGATGGTTTGATAGTATCTTTTATGGATATTGGATGGAGAAATGACTTACCACATTTTGGAATTGATGGATTTTAGACACTTTGTGACTTCGATGACAATTTCATTAAATGATCGGCATTTTGTATTTGAGGAACTACCCGTGATTCACCTGGTTTACTACTCACCGAATTTTATGGTTATAGCTTTTGGATGCCATTCGAGACTTTTTTCTTTCAACTATTTTTTTGACAGTTTTTTTTTATGTGTTATTTTATGAATTTATTTGTCCACTTGATAGTCTTCAGATTTTACATGGATGATCTTCAGATATTGCAGAGCATATATGATTCTTCTACATATTTTCTTGGCTCATTCAATTTTATCAGGCTTTTTCAGGTTATGGGATGTGTTGGAGTTTGAAGCCAATTTAGTTCTCGTCAGGGGTTTTCTCTCATCAGTTTTGGGTGCAATTCAATGAACACTTACAGGTTGTATAGGTCATTTGTTATAGATTGAGTTTTCTAGACTTGGTTTTGCATCTAATTTTGGTGGTTTTTTAGGCAGACCTTCATTGGCACTCATGAGGTTTCAAACCATGGGTTACAAGTTGAATAATTAGACATGATATCAAATTTTGCAATAGTGTTTGTTGCTAGCTGGTACATTTGTATAGACTTATGATTAAGGGGGGGATTTTTTGCAGCTTAACCCTAATAATAAATTCTTAGTCTCACCTTAATAATGTTTTAGTTACTTTACTGTTGTATGGTGGTTGTGAGTAAATCTTATATAAATGTAATATTTATGAATATGAAAAGTGAACAGGATAAGGACTTATTTCTACGATTTTGGTTTCTTAGTATTCTTGGTTTTATTGTTTATCTAATTTCTATCAAAGAGAATAATCCACGTATCAAAATAAAATTCTTACAACAATTCTAATAACAATAGAAAATAGAAGAAGTTCATAGACACACATCATTAGAATCATAGTATTTCTCTTAATAGATTGGTTAGCATTGATTTATATTTAAATTTATCTAAAGAAGTTTACAATAATGTAACAAGAAAAACCTAGACTAAAGTGTGTAGGGAACCTTCTGTTTAACAATAGCCCCAAGCTTGAAAGCTTAGGAAGGTGGAAGGTATTACGAAGAGCACCGAAGGAGGGGGGACTGACAAAATCATGGAGAAAGGAATAAAGGGAGGCTTGTAGGCCTACCCAGCCATGGCCTCGACGGAATTGCAGATCAGGGACATTATGATATTACTAGATCAAGTGTTAGTTTTTCAACATTAAGCTAGCATTATGTTAGGATATTTACTAAGAGAATAACAAGTATAGCAATCAAACACAAGAGACAATGAACACAGTGTTTTTGATCGGGGAAACCATAAATGGAGAAAACCCTGCAACTTCCTCAGAGATAGAATCAACACAAGATGTAAAACCCCAAAACAATAAGATGCACTCCCGACAACAGTAATCTTCTTCTTGTCTAGCCCCAGTGTCTTCTCCTTCCTCAACTATGAGCTACACTTGAGTGTGTGAGTGATGTGTGCTAAATAGAGATCCCAGCTCTCTATTTATACTAATCCCGACATGACTAAAACCATACTAGGGCCGACCTCTACTTGGAGAGTCTAATAACCCTAGTGCCCCAGAACTGCGGGGACTTTAACCCTTAGACAATCGGAGGGTTACCCACTATGACTTGACATGACTTGTTTACATTATTGATCCTCCCGATCAGGACATCGAGGCATGACAACATGACTCAAATACATAATAGATACAACCCGGAATAAACATCGGGTTACAATACATAAGATACATAGATGAATACATTCCGAAATTACAAATACATCAACACTCCCTCTTAACTAGGAAGGTATTCTTTCAACACAATTTTCAGCACTGGTCTTCTTCTCTGTATCAACTGGATCATCTCATCATCTGCATCTTAAGTCTTCTGAGTCTTCAAGTCATCTTCATCTTCAAGTCATATTTAACCTTCGAATCTGGATCATCTCTCGATCTGGATCAACATCACTGGATCTGGATCATCATCACTGGATCTGGATCATCATCACTGGACTGGATCTAGATCATCACTCGATCTGGATCATCTCTCGATCTGGATCATCACTGCTGGATTTGGATCATCACTCGATCTGGATATCTCAGAGACATCATAACTGGATCTGGATCATAGCTTGATCTAGATCTCACCTGGTCATCATCATGTGTGTGCTATCTCATCATAGGAATTTCTACAGAGCCAGCCTTCTTTCATGCTGGGTGTATGCCTACCTCCTCGTAGGTCTTTGGTATCCCTTACATCTGACCTACTCGTCAGAATGGCCAGCACTCACATCTGACATGCTCGTCATAAAAGCGGTAGCCCTTATATCTAATCATATAGGACCTAATCCTATGGTCACATCAAAATGGCCAACACTCACATTTGACCTACTCATGAGAAAGATGGTAGCCCTTATATCTGTCCTACTCGACAAAATGTCCAGCACTCACATCTGACCTGCTCGTCAGAAAGGCAGTAGCCCTTATATCTGTCCTACTCAACAGAATGGCCAGCACTCACATCTGACATGGAAGGAACCAAATCCTTTAGCCATGAACAGAATGGAACTGCCCTTACATTTGACCTGCTCATCAGAATGGTAGTAGCCCTTACATCTGTCCTACTCGACAGAATGGCCAGCACTCACATCTAACATGGAAGGAACTAAATCCTCTCACCATGACAGAATGGCTCAACCCTTACATCTGACCTGCTCGTCAGAATGGATTTGGGACTCATCTCTTTCCCTTGGAGGAAACCTTGATCTGGAGAACACCAAGCTTCTCCCTGAAGTACTCGAACTTCACTTTGGCTAATGGCTTTGTCAACACATCAGCTATATGTTCCTCCATCACAACATATTGGAGCTTCACTGCTCCCCTCTGCACCATATCCCTGATATAGTGATACTTAATCTTGATATGATTTGACTTGTCATAGAATACTAGATTCTCTGACAACTTCATACAACTATGGTTGTCACATTGTATACAAGTAGCATCCAACTGGAGATCAAATATATCGGACAGTAGCTTCTACAGCCATACTGCCTCACAACTAGCTGAACAAGCTGCGACATACTCTGCTTCAGCTATACTTAGTGGCACACAGGATTGCTTCCTGCTAAACCAAGAGATCACACCTGATCCCATACTGAAGCAACTCCTTGAAGTGCTCTTCCTATCGATGGCACTGCCTGCCCAATCTGAATCAACATAAACCTCCAGGTTAATATTTTGATTCGCATCATACTTGAGCCCATAATCAATTGTACCCCTCAAGTACCTCAGAATATGCTTTGCAGCAATCAAGTGAACATTTCTCGGATCTATCAAGAACTGGCTCAAGGTGTTCAAAGTAAAGCAAATGCCTGGTCTCGTGTTCGTCAAGTACATCAATGACCCAATCATCTGACGATACATCGTAGCATAAACCATCTCTGAAGAAGCATCATTCAATAGCTTAAGGTTTGATGCCATAGGTGTGGCCATAATCTTGCAGTCCATCATCCCAAACCTCTTCAGGATCTCTATTGCATACTTCCCTTGTCCAAGGAAGATTCCATCCGCTCTTTGCCACACCTCCATACCTATAAAGTAATGCATCATACCCAAGTCCTTCATCTCGAACTCGGAAGCAAGATTTCTCTTTGTATCAGTAATCAACCCATCCATACCTGTCACAAACAGATCATCTACATATAGTAGAAGCGTCACTGGGTTTCCATCTTCAACCTTGTAGTAAAGGTTGGAATCTGCTTTACTCTTGGTAAATCCCAAACTAGATAGAAAGCTATCAATTCAGTCGTACCATGTCCTAGGTGCCTATTTCAAACCGTACAGGGATTTCTTCAATTTGCATACATGAGACTCCCTGTCATGTGTCTCAAAACCGAGTGGTTGTTCTACATACACTTCCTCTTCTACTACACCATTCAAGAAATTAGTCTTGACATCCATTTGGTGTATCTTCCATTTCATCACTGCAGCCAGAGCAAGTACTGATCTGATGGAAGTGTATCTGGCTACAGGTGCAAAGGTCTCTTCATAGTCTATTCCCTCTTCCTGAGAGAAACCTCGAGCTACAAATATTGCCTTATACTTTTCAATGCTACCATCTGCAGCATGCTTTATCTTGTAGATCCATTTGGAAGTTACAACTGACTTCCCATTTGGTCTTGGGACAACATCCCAAACATCATTCTTCATGATCGATTGGTACTCTTCGATCATAGAATCCTTCCATTCTTTCTGTTCTGCCGCTTCTTCATAACTAGAAGTTTCTTTATCAATGAAATCACATAGTAAAGCTACATACCCAGAATTGGATCTGGTCCTCTTTCTTTCTTTGTGATTCTCTTTTGGAGCCCCATATCTTTCCACACCTTGGATAAGTTCTCGTACCCAAGCAGGTTTCCTCTTATGAGGATTCTTCTCCAGAGGTGGATCTACAGGTCTTTGTGGTTCTTCAAATTCTCGATCTTCTTCTCCAGTTTCTTCCTTCATGGTTGTATCATGAATTATGGGTGCTTCTGCTTCTTCAGGTTCTTCATCAAGTCTCTTTCTATATTTGTTGTAAGCTATGTCTTCATCAAATGTCACATCCCTGCTGATGTCAATCTTCTTATATCCTGGGAAATATATTCTGTAAGCCTTCGAGCTTTTAGAGTATCCCACAAATATACCCTTCTTTCCTAAAGGATCTAATTTAGTCCTCTTCTCTTTTGGAATGTGGATGTACATAGGACAGCCGAATATTCTGAGATGGCTGAATTCTGGTTTCTTGCCGGAGAAGAATTCTTCAGGAGTCTTGTTCTCAAGTACTCTATGTGGAGTACGGTTCTATACATACACTGCTGTTCTGGCAGCTTCCGCCCAAAGATGCATAGGAAGGTCTTGATCATGAAGAATTGCTCTTGCAGCTTCCATGATAGTTCTGTTCTTCCGTTCTACAACCCCATTCTGTTGTGGATTATAAGGAGTGGACAACTCCCTCTTAATCCATGATTCTTTGCATAACTCTCTAAATTCATTTGAAGTGAATTCTCCACCATTATCTGATCGAATGGTCTTGATCTTCTTTTCAATATGGTTTTCGATCAAGGTTTTGAATTCTTTGAACTTACTGAATACTTCAACTTTGTTCTTCATGAAGTAAACCCATGTCTTCCTAGAAAAGTCATCAATAAAAGAAACATAATATGCATACCCGCTTAGAGAGTTTGATGACATAGGACCGCATACATTGGAGTGGATGATTTCCAAGATTCCTTTTGCTTTGCTTTCACTGCTTGGAAATGTCTTATTTGTATTCTCTCCTTTCACACATCCTTTGTAGACCCCATCATGTTTTGCTTGTATTTCTAGAAGACCTTTGACAGCTTTGCTTGCAATAGGTAGTGCTCTGTAATGCACATGTGCAAGCCTTCTATGACAAAGTTCACTTGGATCTACTGTGTCATGGACTAAGGCTTGTTCTGGATGGCCCTTTAAGCTGTACAATCCTCCTTCTTGTTCTCCAATCACTACCGCATCATCAATAGTCTTTCCTTTTGGCCACATGATGACTTGACCATCTATGAATGCAACCCATATTCCTTTTGCATCTAATGATGATATGGAGAGAAGGTTCTTTTTGAGTCCTGGCACAAACAATACTTCTTTCATTGTTAGAGATTTTCTAGAGTCTAACTTATATGAAGATTCCCCACTACCTTTTATTGGATATTGGTAGTCATCTCCTAGCTTTAACTTGTGAGGTGATTCATGGTCTGACAGTCTCATAAAGTATTCCTTGAATCCAGTCATATGTTTGGAAGCCCCACTGTCTATAAGCCAATCATCACTACCATGAGTAATGTTACCTGTGGGAGCTGATATCAGAACATATTCATCCTCGCTTGAAGAATCTTCACTTTCATATCTGGATCTCTTTCTGGATGGTTCATCATCCTCTGCAGCATGAGCATGATGTCTTCTTTTGTTGCTCTTCTTTACTATCTTCTGTTTGTTAGGACAATTCCTTGCATAGCGTCCTGCTTCTTCACAAGTATGGCATATGATCCTAGATACATCTGTTCTAGTATTATTTTTGTGAAAGTGCTTACCTCTAGAACCATGAGATTTTCTCTTGCTTGACTTGGAGTGAGACTTGGAGTGTACCGTAAGAGCTTGGTCTTCACTTCCCATCTTCTCTTCTTGAGCTGCTATTCGAGCTTCTTCTTGAGAGAACTCTTCCCATAGTCTGCTGAACTTTACTAACTTCTTCCTAGCACAGATTCCTTGGATGAAAGAATCCCATGACCTAGGAAGGCCATTCAATGTAGTCATCACAATCTCTGCATTTTCCACTTCTTCATCAACTGCTTCTAGTTGCTCTTTGATCTAAGAAACTCTTGTGAAGTAAGATTGGATTTTTTCTGCATTCTGAATCTTCACATTCTTCAGTTGGTTTCTCAGGGTCATCTTCTGATTGATGTCCTTCCCTTTAAACAATTTGGTTAGGGCATCAAACATAGCTTTAGGTGTCTTGAGAGAGGACACCTGTGGGATAAGGTGATCCTTAATCGAATCAGCAATGATCCTCTTTTCCATAACCATATTCTTCTTATGTAAGGCCTTTTCCTCATCTCCCTCTGGAACTGGAACCTCCTCATGAATGTAGGAGTCTAATTCATTTTCTTCCAGGACCAAGGAGATCCTATACTTCCAGGCTCGGAAGTTTTCAGCTCCCTCAAGCTTTTCATCAAGCTTGGTATGATGAGACATCTTAAATGAGAACCTCAAATGGAAATACAAAAGATTTTAGATCTTACCAGGTTCAAGATGTCGGATCTGAAACTTGAGCTGAAATCCTGCAGAGTTGGTTCAGGAGCAAATTAAGGTTTTGCTTTTCCGGAGTTCTGTCTAACCAAATGCCTTGAAATTTGTCCCTAACTTCGATTTTGGGGAGGAGATCAATCCAGGCCTGGGCTCACTGAAAAATTCCTCTTCTGTGAAAAGCCCTAATTTCCGACAGTAGTGACAGGTCCAAAACTGAAAAACCTCAGAATTGGATTCTGTTTCGACAGAAAGATGCGCCCTAAGGAGGAGAGTTGTTCCACCTTACTTTTGCTGAAAATCTGTGAAAGAAGATCCATAAAATAGGAAGCCTTAGTTCCCACAGCTCCACAGTGTCTTCTTCTCAGGTTAGCTTTGATACCATGTTAGTTTTTCAACATTAAGCTAGCATTATGTTAGGGTCCTTACTGAGAGAATAACAAGTACAACAATCAAACACAAGAGACAATGAACATAATGTTTTTTATCGGGGAAACCATAAATGGAGAAAACCCCGCAACTTCCTCAGAGATAGAATTAGCACAAGATGTAAAACCCCAAAACAGTAAGATGCACTCTCGACAGCAGTAATCTTCTTCTTGTCTAGCCCTAGTGTCTTCTCCTTCTTCAACTATGTGCTACACTTGAGTGTGTGAGTGATGTGTGCTAAATAGATATCCCAGCTCTATATTTATACTAATCCCAACATGACTAAAACCCTACTAGGGCTGACCTCTACTTGGAGAGTCTAATAACCCTAGTGGCCCAGAACTGTGGGGACTTTAACCCTTAGACAATCGGAGGGTTACCCACTATGACTTGACATGACTTGTTTACATTATTGATCCTCCCGATCGGAACATCGAGGCATGACAACATGACTCAAATACATAATAGATACAACCCGGAATAAACATCGGGTTACAATACATATGATACATAGATGAATACATTCCGAAGTTACAAATACATCAACATCAAGATCAAAATATGAAAGGACGATCGATAGAAAAAAATACAGGTTAGTGTATGCCCAAAGCGACCCTATGCAAATCATATCTACTAAGCTTAGAGATCAAATTCAGTATATGCAATATCATGCGCTCATTTGAAAGCTTGTTGGACTGTAACCTTCCAAGAAATCCCTAGTCTAGTGGATAAAATCTTCCTAGAAACCTAAGGGGGACTATGATCTACAGTTGGGATCCAAGGGTTTCTTCACCATATCCTTTCTCAACTTGGAAGATAGAAATATAATCCTAGACAATGGCCCCTACTTCTTTTATTCGGCGGGATTATTCCTGATATTTTGGAAGGAAATTTTTTTCCTAGATAAGGAAAACATGAAAGTGGTGCTGGTCTGGATCAGGATTTATTTCTTTCCATGTGAATACTGGAACCCAAAAATCCTGGAATATTTGGGCAATGTCTTGGGTAAATTCATCAATATATCAGAACAAACAAGTCCCCAAATATATACGGCATATGCGAGGATCTGTGTTTACATGGATCTCACCAAAGAACAACTGAAAGCCATTAAAATTTCATGGGAAGATGACGGCTGGATGCAAAACTTAGACTATGAAAAAATCCCATTTCGATGCAGTAGATGCCATGAATATGGTCACCTGTTTAGGTATTTACCTATGAATACCCCAAAACCAACACTTAGGGAGGAGGAGGGAAAGAACGACCAAGGGTTCACTAAAGTTTCATCACGTAAGAGAGGAGGGACAAAGTTGGACAACCAGGAGATAAACAAAAATATCTCAGCATCCAATAAATTTGGGGCCCTTAAAGACCAACCAAAGGAAACACCTTCTCAAATTCAAGGAAAATGATAGGGGGAGAGTCACCACCTAGAAACAAAGGATATACCAACTAATACCCTGGAAGATACTACATAAGAAATATCCCATGAAAAATTCGATTGAGATACTGGAGATGAAGCAGAGGACATGGACATAGGACATATGGATTTAGAGGGAATTGAACAAGCATGTTCTAATGTTGTGAAAGGATACGTCCCAGAAGAGAAAGTGGTTATATTGTTAAAGTAGGTCATCATCAAGTCAAGGGAGAAAAATCAAATGGGAGTTAACACAGGATCCCACAAGGAGAATAAGCGAAAGCATGAGGATATGAGTAAGAAGACAAGGAGGAAATCAAACAAACATAGAGTAGAGGAAGTAGTCCAACGACTGGTAGAATCAGGTTAGTACCCTACTATTAAGGCATCCCAAGGGTTGTAATATTTTTTTTATAATCAATATAATATCTTGGAACATACGAGGGATAAACAGACTTCGAAAAACAAAAATATTAAGAAAGAAGATTAAGAGGATAAATCCGGCCATTGTGTTTCTTCAAGAAACTAAATGCCCATCGACTCAGCTTCAGGAAACCAGTAAGACAATTTGGAAAGGGAGTGAAGGAATATGCATAAATGCAAGAGGGTATGTGGGGGTCTAGGAATATTATGGGATCCCAATAGAGTGCACTTATCAGGTTTCAATGGTAACCAATGTTTCTTATCTGCAGAGTTCAAGGTAATTGGTTTCTTGGTACATTGAACAAATAACACAACACATACCTTCCCTTATTACCAAAGAGTAGAATGATATGCTAATGAAGCATATTTATCTCATTGAGGTGGAGGAAGTAGTATTCAAAATGACAGAAGGAAAGGCCCCATGCCCGGATGGATTTACTGTGAAATTCTTCCACCATTTCTGGGATATAATTAAGCAGGAAGTTTGGAATATAGTGGAGGACTCTTAGGCATCAAGGAATATTATTCCATCCTTCAATGCAACTTTCCTCACTCTTATTCCAAAATGTGAAGGGGCAGAGTCTCTAGATAAATTTAGAGTCATAAGAATTGTAACGTCATTTATAATATCATAACCATGGTCATAGTGAACAAGATCAAACCCCTCTTACCTTCCATGATCTCACTAGAACAATCACGGTTTGTCGAATGTCGTCAGATAACGGATGGCATGGTCCATGAAATGCTACATTTAGTAAGAACTAAGAAAATCCCTAGAATGATGGTGAAGCTTGATATTGCTAAAGCCTACGAAAAACTTAACTAGCAAATTATTAGGAAGATGCTGACAACCTTTGGCTTTCATGAATGGGTTATGATTATAGTATCCTCAAATTTTTTCTCCATTCTTATTAATGGTGCTTCGTTAGGGCTCATTAAACCGGTAGGAGACCCTTTATCCCATTTCCTTTTCATCCTTATGGAAGAAGGCTTGGGACGTTCAATTACATCAATGCGAGACAATAATGATTTAAGAGAGATCAAGGTTCACCCAAGGGAGGATAAACAAACTCATAAATAGCTCGTGGATGACACTATGTTGATGGGATACCCTTCACTTCAAGAAGCTAGAATGCTCAAAGAATACCTATGAAACTTTGGTAAAGCTTCAGGCTTGGAGACCAATGAACAAAAAACACAGGTATTTTTCCTTAACACTCCTAGGATCACTAGACGAAATATTTGTTGCATCTTGGGTTTCCAAGAGACCTCCCTTCCATCCAAATATATAGGAACCCCCTTGGTTGACTCAATGGCTTAAAAGGGATCATGGATGGATCTACTGGAAAACATGAAAAAGAGACTAACCAACTGGACATTGATGCCACTCAACTTCACAAGTAGACTGGTCTTGGTAAAATCAATTCTGCAGGCAATGCCAACTTATCTATTCTCTACCCTCGCTGCTCTAAAGGAAATATTGAGAGACATGAGGGATATGCAATGAATTGTTTCATGGAGTAGAACAAATGAACAATGGAAATGGGCCCTAGTAAAATGGGAGACGTTATGCACCCCTAAGAATCATGGGGGATTAATCCTCTATGACCTAGAACAACCAAATTTTGTGAGTGGAGCGAAGATCTGGTGGAGATGGGTTACCCACAATCAAGAACCCTGGGCAAACGTTTGGAAAATAAAATATGTGGAGTAATAGGATAAAGAAAATATAATTCACTTTTCAGAAGAAACCCCAAGGTCTCACATATGAAAAACAACCATGCAGGTAAGGAATTTGATCCAAGACAAAATCTTATGGGATGTCGGGAATGGGTGAAAGGCTCATGTTTGGGAGGACTCGTGGAAACAAATTCCACCTTTAGTACATGATGGAGAGATACAACATCTAATAAGGGAATGTATTTATCAAGGCATCACAAAGGTTAAGGACATATGGGAGAATAATGACGATGAACATGACTTTCGCGTTTTGGAAAACATGGAGTGGTGGGAACGTCGAGGCCCAGGGGAAGAAGTGGACAAACTGGAGGAAGCTCTAAACAATAGAAGAATCAGAATTCACTTAGGAGAAGACAAATTGATATGGGTATACCTCCCAAAAGGTTCATTCACCATCAAGGAAGACTATGATATATGTACGGGAGTTTATAATCAACCAGTAGATCAGAAATGGTAGAATTTGTGGAAGAAAAAACTATGGCCACAAATTTCTATATTTAGCTGGATAGTTATGAAAAAATGTATATTAGTAGGAGAAAACCTTAAAAATAGAGGTTTGGAGGGCCCTTACAGATGATGCATGTGTGCAAAGGAAAAGGAAACAATGAGACACCTCATGGATGCATGCTCATTCGCCACCAGTATCTGGGACCAAGGTGTGATGAAGTTCAAACGATTTGACCATGTCAGGAAAAACCCAGAACAAACGCTCTCTGAATGGTCAAAAAACCCTTTCCATAATCTAATTCATTATCTCTTATAGGATATTTTTCCGCATTTTTCTCTCTATGAAATATGGAGGAAAAAAATGCCAGGATATTCCAAGGAAAAGCTTCAACCTCTGAAAGGGTGTGGAATTCCATAGGGAACAAGATGATAGAATCAATAAGAATGAAAGCCTGGAATAATTTCAACTAGGAATCAACGGGCTCATAATCTCCCATACTGAAGGTATGGGGAATCTCAAGACCCATGCAATATTGTGACAACTGAAAGGGTATAAAAGGAGCTGGTGTAAGTTCGTATAGCTGGACTCCTCCCCCCTCGGGGTTTTTCAAGCTCAATTTCGATGGAGATTCGAAAGGTAACCCATGCCCAACAAGAGAGGGGTGTATTATGAGAGAACACAAGGGGATCATGCAAGGCTTCAAGTGTGGATTCATCAGTAGGGATGCCAACAATGTGACATAAATAGAAGGTCTATTGCAGGGAATCCAAATTGCTAAGGAGTATCGATGGACCCCTTTAATTGCAGAAGGAGACTCCCCGGTGGTAATACAAATGGAAACTAAAATCCTTCATGGTACCCCAAGTGAAAAAGGTGGCACATTCTTGGAGACTGGAAGGAAGATTGGAAAGTATTGCAGAGAAATTAGACCCCTGGATGTCCATCATCTTTAACCACGTCAGAAGTCATGGAAACAAGGTGGTGGAAAGATGGCGAACCTAGAAACGAAAACCCACAGAGAAATTAAATCCAAGGACTGGAGTGAGGTAACACACATGATGGTCAGGGAAAGGTGTATCAACCTCACACACAAAGATATGATGAGTATCTATGAAATAGAGAGAGAAGGACACCGGGAGGGCCCGACACCTACCACGTAAAGGGTGTTTGTACCAGCCAACGAATGGTGACATCAGGAGAAAGGTAGGTTGGCTTAAATTCACGTAGTTTCATGATCAATGCAGAGTCTTTTCAATTAACAGGAAAGCATGCAAAAATGAATGAATAAAATGGAGGATATAGGAAACTGCATGGGATCTATCTGCTTAGGACTACATAGAATGAACTGGGAATCATAGCAAGGACAAATCTAACCATGGCTTAGAAGGGGAAGTTGTTATTTATAGAAAGAGAGGGTGGCAGAAAAAAACACAACATCAAAACCCATCTGTGAATATTTTTAGAAGTTATTGTGAGTAGAGGAAGGATGGTGACTCAGAAAATGTATGTCTACCAATGAAGGAACGTAGAGGAAGGTATGGTATAAAGAAAAGGAAGGGGAAAACGTGCACTGGGGCCTAAGGAGTAGAACTACAGGGTGACCAAGGCTCATAATAAATCCTTTGGGAAGCTCAATTGTTTGAACTTGGTCTCCCCAAGGAAATACAATACAACATCAACAAGAAGGAGCAGAATTTATGGGCAGAATTGGATAGGGATACCCTACACAAGGAATCCCACAAAGTAGAAGATTGGATCTTGGACATGGGTAATAATGCGGGAAAACTCAGTCTCTGTGATTGAACCGTGGTGCTTTTCAGGGTAATGAAAAACCTTCTTGGTCACACTATTTGGGAGAGGAAAGAGATGGGAGATGATGAGGAGCAGTCGAGGCAATGGTGCTCAGAGATGAAGGATGAATAGAAGAGGCTAAACCAGAAGATGGATGCCATCATGTAGGGTCTATGCATGCAGGTCCCTCCAGCTCAGCCTCCCTTGGTGAATCAATAGACTCCTGCAAGTAGCAATATCAAGGGTCGCACCCCTAATATCCCTTATCTTCTATTGTAAATGCTCTATTTGTTGGGTCTAGATGTCCAAGTTCCTTGTTTTCATGTAATGCATAAGTATAGTTCTGATTATCAATCTCAAATAGGAATAGGTATTGTAGTTGTTTCAATTTTACTGTATAATCGGTTCAAAATGGAGTCGTCCCAGTACCAAATTTTGTCGAAAGTATATTATGTCGCAAGTTTGTTCCATCTCAGTCTATCAAGGTAGATTTTGGCCAATGAGTTTATCAATAAGAAGTAGCTTGTGTATCAGGATGTAATTTGCTCATTTCCATATATAAATAAAACATCTTTCTTACAAAAAAAAGTAACAATAAAAACACTATTTTCTTCCAAAAAGGTTGTATTTATATATTGTGGAGGGGTAAACTCCTTTTGGATTGATTCTCTCTTGGACCCTTCAACTTATCATTTGGTAGTTATTCCTTTTCTATTTTCCTTTTGTTATGTGTCTTTTAAGACAAAATTTTATTTTGAACTTTAATAAAGTTATATTCTCCCTTTAGTTTTATCTTGGAAATAAGAAGTCTATAATTTATGTTGATAGTATGCTAAAAACATGTGGGAAAACCAACTCTTACAAGGCTCTAATGATTC
Source organism: Pseudotsuga menziesii (assembly GCA_001517045.1). NCBI lineage: Eukaryota > Viridiplantae > Streptophyta > Pinopsida > Pinales > Pinaceae > Pseudotsuga > Pseudotsuga menziesii. The sequence continues at coordinate 731,467 of LPNX010318922.1, read as the reverse complement.
ATATATCTCTAAAGACTATTGAAGTTTCAACATCTTCATATCATATGAGTAAGAGGAACATGCCATTCAAGAATAACTCACACGAATAATTAAGGAAGGACAAACCCCCCACGTTTGATGGTGAAGTAAAATCTAGTCAAGAAGTTGAGGAAGTATTTCCAAGTCCTGGAATACTCCAGAATATGAAGGCAAGGGTAGCCATAATTAAAGAGAATCTATATGGTGGGATCACCTTAGGCAAGTAAAGAGAATCAATGAAAGGAAGATTGTGTGGAAACAATTTAATAAATACTTCAAGAAAAAGTAGCTCTCAGAGAGGTACTTATATGATGACAAAATCAAAGAATTCTTTGAATTGAAATAGGGAAAAATGAAAATGGACAAATATGCTAATAAATTCTTGGAGTTGTTGAGATATTTCAAGCATATCAAGTATGATAAGGTCAAAATACAAAGTTTCCTAAGTGGATTACCTCATTCCTACAAAAAACATTGATTTTGATTAACCTCAAACTCTATAAGAGACCATAAGGAAGGCCAATACATATATGATCATATAAAAATCAAGCCAGAATTCCATAAGGAATGGAAGGAGAAAAAAATAGAAGTTTTACCAAAGAAATAAAGGTTTCAATCCTCATCATTTCATAAATCAATGAAGGAAGCCACCACAAGGTGTGACTAAGCCAACTAATATAATGGGAGACAATCCAAGAGAACCAAGAACCACTTCAATGTCGAGGATGTGGAAAATACCATATGCTTAGAAACTATCCACATTGAAATGGGAGTGAAAAGAAAGTTCATAACATCCAAGAGGTTCAAACTGTGGGTCAAGTGGCTAGGACCATCCCTATAATCTATGTTGCACTAGGGGACCACAAATCATACCATTGATCAACTATGGTTGAGGTTGAGTTTAAGATTAATAAGAAATATATTTTTATATCAATTGACCCTGGATCTACTCATAGTTATATCACTCCTTAAATTGTTGATATTTTTGCTTTTAACAAAATAAAGTAAATTAAATCATGGCTGGTCCAACTAGCCATTGGAATCAAGAGGAAAGTTATTGAAATAGTGGAAATGTCCAGTGGAAATGGATGGACTCCTCACATGGGAAAATATGAATATTTTCCACTTGGTCCCTATGATATTCTCATTGGAATGGATTGGTTGGAAGCACACAAAGTTAAACTAGTCTTCTACAACAAAAAATTTGAATGCATTGATGAAGGAGGAAACCCAAGGGTAGTGAATGAAATTCCAAAGGTAGTTTCTATTAGGAATATTTCAGCCATGTAGTTGAAGAAGTTATTTAGAAAGGGTTTCCAATTGTCACCACAACAAAACTAGCAATTAGCATCCCATTTAGCGTCCATTTTTAATGTATTTTTTCCCATTGAGTGGTCCAATTATATTCTAAACTTGGCACGTCATGGAAAAAATTTGAAACACCTAAAATTGCGTCCCATTTAGTGTCCCAAATAACATCTCAAATATCGCCCCATTTAGCGTCTCAAATATCATCCCATTTAGAGTACCAAATAGCACCTAGAATAGAGCCTAAAATAGTGTTCCATTTTGTGATAATTTGATCTACAACAAGATCTAGGAGTGCAAGAGACTCTCGCAATTCGATTTAGTTTAAAAAACTAGCAAAAAAGCTTGAAAGATGAACAATTTTACACACACATGTGAACAGAAAGTGGATATTACTGAACTGTCTAACATATGAATGTTTTAATAACATGTATATATTACATTTGTATCGATTCATGAGGCTTAGGAATCCAAATATGAGTGTACACGTGACATGGTCAAATTTGACCTCAATCCCCCCTGAGTGGACCAAACAAGCTCCAACTCAGCCCAAACGGTCATGAACCATGGTGTGGACATGGATGAAGTGTTCTTGGGAAATGATGACTCCAAGGCATGCGTGGGTGAGAAATTAGAGGTGTGTGGGAGGCTCTAGGTGACAATAAATGCTCCTAGGAGAGCCAAAATTGACAAAAATACACATAGGAGCCCCCTAGTCAAGCTCAAATCACCCAAATCAAGGATGTAGCGCTCCAAGGCATTACATTAGGGCACACATATGGTTTATTGACCAACTATAGTTTTGGTGCATGTGTGAAAGGCATGGAAATATCCAGTTCACCTCCTAGACCAAATTCCCTAAGCCTAAACCATAGCAATTTAATGCTAAGAAGCAAATGAAATTGACTAAGGTTATAAAACAAGATAATAAGGATGGATTATTTTTATAACACCCCCCCTTAACCATGAATTAGTACAACTAATCAAAATATTATTGGAGGCCTTGGCAACAAAGGCTCAAGTCACCTCATTACAAATAGAAATTTATTTGTCCATGAAAAATGAGGAAAAGAGGAACACATCACGGGAGAAAAACCTCCCCTCTAAAATGGACATGGGGCTGAAAACATGTAAGTGAATGTAATCCATCACCACCCATCACTCACTCCAAGAAATGATCTCAAGTAAGTGAAGGTCTTCTCAGTAAAACTCTTGGTGAATTTGTCAACAGTTTGCTCAGTGGATGGTAAATACTAGAAGGAAATCACCCTGCCATGCACTAAGCCCTGAATGTAGTGCATATGGATATATTTTTGATTTTTCCTCTACCTTTGTACTGAATCTGTAGATATCTATATGGAACTTTGATTGTCACACAAAATGGTAGTGGTTGAATCAAATGTAACGTCAAGCTCCTGAAGAATACCTTGCAACCACACACATTATGCATTCACTGCTCCCCTGTATTCGGCCTCAATTGAAGAAAGAGAATTTGTGTGTTGTTTCTTACTAGACCATAAAATGGTACCATCAACAAGCATAAAAACAAAACTTGAAGTGGAATTTATGTCATTGGGATCTCCAGCCCAATCTGAATCAGAAAATCCTACTAGTTCTAGTGAAGAACTAGCTGCATAGTGTACCCCAAAACTCTTGGTTCCCTGAACATAATCAAGGATATTTTTGGATTCTTTCCAATGGACCTCATGTGGATTTTGCATATACCTTGCTACAACATGGACAACATAAGCTAAATCAGGTATGGTATGTGTAAGGTACAACAAACTACCAACTAGTTTCTTGTACAGTGAGCAATCTACCAAAGGAGAATCACCAAATTCACCTAGTTTCATGCCAGAAACAAATAGACACTTGGATACCTTACAATCATACATTTTGAAATTTATTAGCAGGTATGAAGCATACTTATGTTGTTTGAGCATGATGCCTCTTTCATATTGCTCAATTTCCAATCCTAGAAATTGGTTTAGCAATCCTAGATTAGTCATTGCAAACTCACTATGTAGAGATGCCTTAATTGATCCAATTTGTTTGGTGCAGCTCCCTATAATTTAGAGGTCATACACATACAGTAAAATAACCTTAAATACATCATAATTTCTCTACAAATACAAATTTGGATCATATTTGTATCGAATGAAACCAATTGAGAGCAAAAAACTATCGATTTTAGCATACCAAGCCCTTGGGGCTTGCTTGATCCCATAGAGTGACTTCTTCAACCTGAAAACAAGGGAAGGATCCTATTGGAAACCTTCAGGTTTATTCATGTATATCTCCTCCCGTAGTTCACCATGTAGGAATCCACTCTTTACATCCATGTGGTGAACTTCCCAACATTTACTAGCAACAATGGCTAGAACTAGCCTAATTGAATCCATCTTTGTAACCTGTGCAAAGGTCTCGATGTAGTCCACTCCTTGGACTTGAAAAAATACCTTAGAAACTAATCTATCATTTTACTTAACATCATAACCATCTTCATCAATTTTGGTTCGAAAAACCCACTTACATTTCACAAGCTTCCTCTTTGGAGGCAAGGGAACCAATTCCCATGTCTCATTCTCTTGGAGAGAATTGAATTCATCTTGCATGGCTGATTTCCACCTTGGATCATGAAAATATTCCTGATATTAATATGGATAATATATAATCATAATATAACAATGCTCAAAAATATCAATTTCACTTGCATAAAAAGCAATGTGAAATTGGGATCTTGTTTTCCTAGGATCTAGAGGATTTCCTGCTAGATCCCCAGTAGCTTGTATAGTTTTCTCAGCCCATTTTGGACTTGAAGGTGAGTCATGTAAATAAATTTCATATTCAGCCATGTTTTTATCAGAATTATCAGAAAAATCAGAGTTTTAATCATCACTTACATCATCATGGTGTTGGGGAGAAGAGCATTCCCCCGACACTAGCTCAAAATATGGTATGATCTCCTCTTCGAATTGCACACTCATCTCAATGAAAGTTTTGTGTGTGGATGTATAAAATAGGTTATAACCATTTCTTTATTCACCATAACCAACCATTATACATTATTTACTCTGTGGCTGCAATTCCTTCCTCTTTTCTGATGGAATTCGAGCGCATGGCAGCCAAAAATTCTGAAATGTGAGACATTTGGTTTGTGACCAAAGCAAGTCTCGTAGGGTGTTTTCCATTTCATTGATTTATGTAAATACCTGTTATGAATATGTGAAACAAAATTTATGGATTCATCCCATATCTTAGGACTTAAATCCTTTTCCTCAATCATGCATGTGTCCATCTCCTTGAGATCCCTATTTTTCCTCTTTGCCACACCATTTTGTTGTGGTGTGTAGGGGACCAAATGTTGCAATTGGATGCCACATTACTCACAAAGATGTTGCAGATTTTTATCGACATATTTTTAAACATTATCAGTCCTAAGGATTTTGATCCTATTCCCACTTTGGTTCTCCACGAGGGCCTTCCAAATCTTCAATGTCTCAAAGACTTCAAATTTTAACTTAAGGAAGTACACCCAACAAAACCTCGAGTAATCATCTATGAAAGTGAGGACATACCTTGATCCTCCATAGGAGGGAGTGGGAAGAGGAACAATGAAGTATGAATGTACTAATCCAAGTGTTTTTGTTTCTCTCCTAGCCTTCCCCTTCTCATAGCTACACTCTGGATGATTTCCCACTACACAACCAATGCATGCACCATTGGAAGATTTGATTGGAGGAAGCCCTTCCACCATCTCATCCTTGTTCAGTGCTTGAAGGTACTTGTAGTTCATGTGTCCAAATATATCATGCCATATCTTGGAGGTCTCATTTGCATGAGATAAGAGCGCTTTCCATATGGAATTAGGAATAAATTTTGAGAATTTATACATTCTAGCTTGGTGATCTTTATACCCCAATGCCACAACTTGGTTGGAGGATATTTCTAATATCTCTACCAAATATGTAGTAAATATTAATCTCTTGGTTGCTCCTGTATGTTTCATTTGGTATACTGACAAAAAAATTGCTTCCAAATCAGGTACATAGAGCACATCATTGAAATATCCATTGTCAAGGTCGATCCTACCAACTCCCATGGTCTGGATCTTAGATTCATCTTCCATTCGAACAAATGGGCCACTATTCGAATGCATGAAAGAGAAGAGATATATGACAGAGGCCATATGCGTGGATGATCTTGAATCAATAATGAAGGTGGAGGGATCAAAATAACCTGCTACCAAGGCATGCCATTTCTCTTTGCTCTCAGAACCTGAGCTTCCATCTTTCTTCCTTGCGCCATCTGGGATAGGGATGTTTTTTTCTTCAGCAGGTGTGTCATCATGCCAATGGTATTATTCATGTAGGATCTCTCTAGATTCCATCGCTTGTGGCAATAGTTTCATTTTGTTTTCTCCTTTCCCTTCTTGTCCTTATCCTTTGAAGGATTCGAACCCCCATCAGGATTCTTGGGTTTGTCAGCTTTTTTCTTCTCTGGTTGTTTCGAATTCTTTGCCTTCTTCTTATCCCTGGAGGCATTTGAAACACCAGCAGCCAAGGCTTGATCCTTTCTTACTTTGATGGTGCCCATTTGAACTAGCTTGTCTTGCTCATGGGTCAAGGACTCCATGAAGCTGGCTAGTGTTGGCATTTTCCAATTTCGAATGGTTAGCTTTCCAGAAAAGAAGGTGCTAACAAACACTAAGTATTATGGCTCCAACTTCGAAAGGATTGAAAATATTAGCTGATATTATTTCTTCTCAATTCAACACTGCTTGAGTTGAAGTACTAGAGACTTAACTTTGGTGAAGAACTCCTAAATGGTGTCAAAATGCGCTGGGCTCAGAATAATGAGCTCGTTTTCAAGATGATGTCCCCTCAATTCATCAGTTTTCCCAAAGAGATATTCGAGCTTCTACGAGACATCATTTGGGGTTGTAAAACTATCAACATGAAATAGGAGATCTCTTGAAATGCTTAGACACAGTAGTCCAAATGACTCATCAAGTCTATTGAAGTATTTCGACTTCTCTATTGTAGAGTTTGGCTCCACTTTTGTACCCATAGTGACCCTATAGAGACCCTTAGACCTCATTTGGATGACCATATCGGCCTTCCATTTGAATTAATTGAATGGAGCAAGACATGTGGTTTTTATCCATATTTGCTTGCGCTAGTGGTGAGATTTTGATTAAAGTACCTGGAAAAACACAAATTTTATCCAGAAAATATCTCAAATACAACTCAAACACTCAAGATTGATCTGAAACTCCAATAATCTCTAATACCATGTGATAATTTGATCTACACCATGATCTAGGAGCCAAAGAGACCCTCACAATTTGAGTTAGTTGCAAAAACCAACAAAAAAGCTTGAAAGAGGAACGAACACACATGTGAACAGAAAGTGGATATTACTAAACCGAATAACATCTAAATGTGTTAAGAACATGTATATATTACATCTAGATCAATTTTTGAGGCTTAGGAAGCCAAATCTAATTGTACATGTGACATGGCCAAAATTGACCTCAATCCCCCCTAGGTGGACCAAACAAGATCCAAATCATCCCAAACAGTCACAAACCATGGTGTGGATGTGGATGAAGTGTGCTGGGGAAATTATGATTCCAAGGCATGCATGGGTGAGAAAGTAGAGGTGTGTGGGAGGCTCTATGTGACAACACATGCTCCTATGAGAGCCAAAATGGACAAACATACACATAAGCACCCCCTAGTCAAACCTAGATCATCCAAATCGAGGATTTAGTGCTTCAAGGAATTAAATGAGGGAAAAAATGTGCTATTTTTACCAACTATAGCACTGGTTCATGTGTGAAAGCCCCGAAAATAACCAGTTTACCTCCTAGACCAAATTCCCTAAGTCTAAACTATAGCAATTTAATGCTAAGAAGAAAATGAAATTAACTAAGGTTATAAACCAAGGTATTAAGGATGTATTAATGTTATAACACATTTATCTTCCATTATAGAACTAGGTTTATCCTCCCATCTAGACTCATTTTTAGTTTCCACTTTGCCCAATCACGCCAAGAATTATGTGCAAGTATCATCTAGAATAGTGCCAAGTTAACATCTAGTTTGGCATCTATGTTTGCATCCCTATTAGCGCCATGTTTGCATCCATATTAGAATCCAATATTGCATCCATGTGTGCCACTACCTTAGCATTTTGCTTAGCTTCCCATTCTCCCAAGTGCTTTTCTTCCAAAACAATGCCAAGTTTTGCTTCCCATTTTGTGCCATGTTTTGCTTCCTAATTGACGCCAAGTTTTTCTTTCCATGTCACACTCTGTTTTTATTCCTATTTCGCACCATGTTTTTCATCCGCATTAATGTCCAATTTTTCATTCATGTTTGCAACCACATTAGCACCATGTTTGTCTTCCTTGTTAGCACCAAGTGTTGCATCATTCTTAATACCTAGTTTTGCATCCCTATTTGTGTCCACATTAGCACCATGTTTGGATTCCACAGTGGTTCCATGTTTGGAAACCACTCTAGCTCCTAGTTTAGTGTCATTTTTTATTCCACAATAGTTCCACATTTTTATTCCCATTTAGCTCATTGGATTTATTCTTATTTTGTTTCCTCATGAGCACCACATTTAACTTCCCATTTATCATTTAGTTTTGCTTATTTGTTAGCCTATAGTTTTGCCTCTAATTTTGCTTCCACAATAGCACCAAAATTGGATCCAACTTAGCACCAATTTTTGTGTCCAATGTTGCTTCTATATTTGTGATATATTAGGCTTCCATTTTAGCTCCTACTTTTGCTTCCTATTTTGCTTCCTTATTAGCACCACATTAGGATTCCTATTCAACACCTACATTTGAATCCAATTTTGTGCTAATATATTTATTATATCAAATTATTATAATTTTTCATTAATTTCAATAGTTCTCATATTTCATTTTTTTCATAGTTCTCAAATAACATAATGAAACCGTACACATTAAGTAGATATCACTATTCAAATTAATTGCATAGTATTTATGAAGAAATTTAAGATAAATGAACAACATTAATCCAAAGTAGTAATTTAATCATATTTATTAATTCTACATCAAGACATATCAAATTTCTATGTTGGACAACCCATAGGGTTTCCTTTTTATAGTCTTAGGATCTAAGGAATTTCCTAGAAGTAAGGAGGATCTGGTTGTAACACCCCTGGCTGAGACCCCTGAAGATATGATGTAATGATATTATGCAATTTCCTGTATGGTTGAACAATTGTATCTTTTTTACTTTATTTAATAAATATAAACTGGCTTCGGTGGTGGCCAAAACGCTAAAAATATGGGGGACAAGTGGAGTCACCACGGGAGAGGTAAAGGGGGGAGTTGTAGATGGCCTGGGGGGTCATATTTTAATCTTGTATGACCTTGTGAACCTAAAGAAAAATCCCCTTAACCTTAACTAAATATTTAACCTATGATTAATTCCTTAAACCTATTTTGATTTGCTAATTGTGTTTTAGTGGGTGGTTAGTTGGGATTAGTGGTGTCTTTGACACATTTCTACATGGACGAGTTTCATAAAAATAGAGTTTCCATGCTAGATGGTGAGGAGGAGGAGGGGAGTTAGTTGAAGAACACTAAAGAGCACCGCACACTAAAATTATAGATGGTGGTGTGTTGTATGGGAATGGTCCATGAATGCAGGAGCAAGAGGGGCACATGAAACCTAGAACAGAGTGCATTTGATCCAAGTGAGAGTGTGCATGAGCCAAGTGCGGTACGTGAATCCTGAACCACAATAGTTGTGGGGTGAATAAGCTTGTACTAAGGTGAACCATAGACCCATGAACCACACTCATCTATGTGTTGATCTAATACATTTTTAGTTGAACCATGATTTAAATTGTAATGGAATATTGTTTTGTGGTCATGGAAATGTTAAATTGTACATGAATTACTTTGGTGGATTTTCCTGAGCACTGAGCAGCTGTGATGAGTTTCACTATGGTGCATTTGGAAAGAATCCAAGGTGGTAAATGTATTGTTTGGCATGGACTTTCCTGAAGTCTGCATGTTTCCTTGAATGCATGTGTATCTGTTTAATTTACTTTGATTTGTGAGGAAGAGTTGAGTGAAAACATTGTGATGAGAGGAACCTTGGTAAGGGAAGAGTCTTCGGGTGAATCCAAAAGTATTAGCTCGGGGGTGGTCTCTAAGTGCCAAAATAATATAGGTCTAGTAGAGACCTACGGCTGGGTGGAGCGTGGTAGCCATGAAGCCAATTTCCCATGCTGTATAATTTCATATAAGTGTGTGATGTTCATTATTAACGTGTAATTGTATTCATAGTTGATTTTGTGAAAGCAATTTATGTACATATTGTTTGTGTTTAATGTTTAAATTGGTGAATTATTGTGACAATTATTGAAATGATAATCTATGTGAATAGTTAAGTGAGTAGTTCTTATCCAATTATCATGTATGGTAAATATATAATCAAATGATAGTTCATCTATTGGATCCATGAATATTACAAAGTTATAATGACATTGATATAGATGTTTAAGTTAAGAAGAAATCATCATAGGCGTGTGTTTATTTTGTTGGTACATTTATGTGGAAGTTGTTAAGGATAACATCTAAGTTATGATTTGTTGGTGAACTATTATGATGCTTTGTCTGTAAACTACTTCATATTTTAAGGTTTATTGTTTTGGACTCGATGGTTGTAGAATGCCACTGCTTGCCCAATATTTATTAATTATTGTAAAAGGGGGAAAGTGCCTTATGTCCTCTTGAGAAATTGATTATCCATTAATGTTTATGACTTGTATTTTATTTATTAACTTATTATCTGTTGCATTCAATTTTTGTGAGAAGTTATAAAGAAGGTTTATTGGGCGGATGGTTAAATTCATGAGTATTGGATGAATGTTGTTTGAGTGACTAAGTTCTTTTTTTCCCTGAAATTTAACTCTATGAAGATACTGTTATTATGTTTGTAAATTACTCCAAATGTAAGGAAATTTAATAGCTTAAATCCTATGAATCACCTAGTTTAAGAAGGATGTGGAAATCCTGAAGATACTGTTAGTACCGTCAATGAATTTCTTATTAGCATTGTTCTAAGTCTGGTGCATTGTTCTTAACTGCAACATTTACTTGTTTAGCTAGTTATTTGTTAAACATTTTTGTCCTGCAGAGGGAATCGATTGTCAACATGGGTTTGGTCGTTTCACCATGGTGATTTTTCCTTAGATCCTTTTCCAATCTTCATTTTGTTTACATGTCAATACATGAGCTTAACACTTGTTTCGTGGGTAGGAATCATAGTGCCAAGTTGTGATAAAGATCCGTGAAGTTTTCTTGCCTTAGCCTTTTACACAAAAATGACTAAGTGTTGGTATGTTTTCCTTCAGAGATCAGAGCAATATTCATCGTTAGTTTTCATGACGATTTAAGCATGATTGTTGATAGATTTGTATCGACTCCCAAGTTTTGAGGTGTCAACGTCAAAATCAGAAATCAGAAATGTCCATTTTGAAGTTTTGTATACTAGGGCCGACTCTTGACATCCTATGTCGGAAGTCAAAAGTACAGAGGGTTCATCTTGTTTTATTGAATTTAATGTGCTAACTCCCAACCACTGACATCGAAAGTCAAAAGTCAGGAGGGAAATGTTGTGTGATATTTTATTTTGGGCGTCGAATCTTGATTTCCTATGTATTGATGTCGAGAATCGAGAGTCAGGTGTGATTATGTGTTGTTCAAGTTTTGTGAGCCAACTCCCAACTGCTGATGTCGGTATAGGACCAAATCTGCAGGTTAATGTCGGGATCGACAGAGTTTTTATGTTTTGTTCTTAGATGAATTTATGGTTTCCTATCTCTAATGTTGGAAGGTTGGAGTCATCTATTTTAGTCATAATCGATGGGTTTGGATCAGACAGGTAGATTTAAACTGTCAGACTTTTTTTAAGAGTTGACTAGGGTTGTTTAAATTTTATATTAGTGATTTTAATCAGTAAGCTTGTTAAGTTGTTTAATTCTACGCTTCGACAATTTTTGGGTCTTTTATGACTCATGGTAATTGTTTTATTTGAATTTGATGTATTAATTAAGAAATTTTGGTGCTTGTTCAGAACTCTGTGTGTTAGTATTTATAATCCTCCCTTGACCAAACTGATCTATTATATTATATTTTCCTAACTTAGGAGTCATTTAGTTATTATTGGGTCCACTAGTACCATTGGGTCCACATGTACCAGTCACTAGAGTGTGGGGAACACAGATAGATGCTAACTGTAACTGATTGCACATTCATGCATTAGTTTATGCACCTCCTAGACCAATCCCTACAATTTAGGAGCCATTAGGAGTGTTGGAACCAACCTCCTTCAGGTGTTGGCAGTTGGTGACTAGTAAAGCTTAGTTGTGCTTCAGTAACATTTAGTTAGATGTCCTCCAGTTCAGTTAGTGCTAGTATTGCATGGATGCATGTGGGAAGGCACCTATTCTCACCTACTTATCACCTACCACATCAGTTAGACTAGTTTAACTAATTATAACTGATTGAGAGACTGGATTAGACAACTAGAGCTTAGTTAGTCAGCTCCGATAGTGATTTAGACACTTCTAATTAGTCATGCAGTAAAAATGAGTTGGTGGTTCAAATCCTATACACATGATTCAAATTATCCTTTATGTAACACTGTTGTATACTGATGGGATTAATGAAGTTTATACTGTAATTATACTGAGCAATACTTGTCTGTTTCCTGTGATATTTGGTTTGTTTAGTGGGTATTATTCATTCCTTTTACATTGCATAATAATTAAATCTAATGGCGATAATTTCATGAATATCAATGGCACATTAATTCTAATATGGTATCAAAGACTCCTCAGGAAAACTTCAAGTCTGTCTACTCTCCATTGTACACCAGAAGCAACTAGGTTTCCACAGAAGTCCCGCAAAGAGTACCTTGCTATCTCTGAATTCATTCAGAGTGGTGGTGCAGGCGTGACAAACCCTGAAAAATTGTACATGTCGAGAGGGAAGGATTGATTACGAAATAGTGCGATTTGGTTTTGTTTTTGCAGTGTTTTTCTTATAGGTGCTATGTAGCTTGATTGAAGAAATTGACTGATCAAATGGAGATTTGATGGAGAATCAATATTTCTTACCCCAGATCTTGACACCCTTCAACTATGTTGATTGGAGGGAAGATATGCAAGTCTCCTTGTGCAAGCTTGGCCTATACAAGATGACAATGGGCCGAGAGGCTGAACCTCATCATCCAACTAAGAAAAATAAGCTCTTGAACCGGTTGGATGAATCCTTTGGATTCCTTTGTGCTCACATATCTAGAGACCTCTCTTTCATCTTGAGGGATTGAATACTCCCAAAGAAGCTTGGGAGAAGCTTGAATTCTTGTTTGGAAAGATATATGAGATTTGGGGACACATTATAGATAATGAGCTAATATCATTGCATCCCAGCAGTTTCGAGACCATGTAACAATATTTTACTAAATTCAATTCTCTTGCACTACAATGTAAGCAGTGTGGAATAGAGAGAAAGGATGAACATCTCATGCTCTCCGTACTCAGCAAACTTGGCTTTGAGTATTATATATTTGTATCTACCTTCCATTTCAAAATAGATTCCATTCCCAACTAGAATATTCCTTCACTTGATGACTTTGCTGAGTCCTTAATACAGGAGCAACAAATTTTGCTCCAGATGGGAGTCCTCCAAATTTCCAAGAACCAATCTCTACTAATGAAAGAATCTACCAATGCACAAGCTAAAGGGAAGCACAAGGGGAAGGATCCTAAAGAATATGATTCAAAAACAAAAGAGAGTCAAAATTATTCTGTTGGAGCCTTGGGTTCCAGAAAAGAGAAGACTAGGTGTTCTTATTGTATGAGGGGCTTTCATTCATAAAGCCAATGCATGAAGTCGACCCTCAACCAGTTGAAAAATATCCTTGTATAGAACAATTTTGCCCTTCCACAAGGTGTAGATATGTATGATGATGGACAATAGACTGAAGAACATGAGATATTCCATGCCTTGAAGGCATACCTCACTCCATCGAAGGCTTACTTGATATATTCTAGAGCATCCAACCACATGGTTCCCTCCAGGGAATCCTTCACCACTTTCACTCTATCAGGAGGAACTAACACTCATATTGGATATGAGTCACCAATCCCAATTTTTTATAGAGTTTCAATTAAAATCCATCATGATGAGTTCATGTCCTCTCCTGCAGCAAAGCAAATTGTTGAAGATAAAGAAGAAGCAAAATATTCCACACAGTCAATTCGAATTGAAGAAAGTCTCCTAGGAGTGACTCCTTCTCTTGCTGCTCCAGAAGTTTATGAGATATCTCATCTTCTCATATGCCTTATCCAGAAGAAGACATTCAAATCATTTTTATTGAATAAAAACTCTCCTTCCATTCTATGCAAAAATTCTCCAGTGATTCTTCTATTTTAAATTATGTGCATAATTTACCGGTGATTGTTTCATAATATGAAGAGAAATTTGATTTATCTATCTCTAATGAAGTTGCTGGTGTAAAGATAAGTAATGCTTTGGATTTTCTAGAAAAAATATCAAATTTTAGATGTGATTCATTCACTCTCATTGATCTTGAGCTTCCAGTAAATTCCTACATGATTGAATGCATCAATACTCAAAATTTTGAAGAAGGAGAAAATTGTGCATCTACCATCTCGCTGGAGCACACTCTTGGATATGATATGAAATTATTTGGATCTGATATTATATTATTTGGATCTGATATGACATCATTTGGTTCAAATTTTAACTTTCAAGAGATTCCAATCATGCTTGTAGTTGTTCTCATCAATTTTGGTGTGAAAAATCAAGTACCGCAAGTTTATTTCAAACTTGTTGCTGAGGATTTGAGGTTAGTTTCCTCTTATGAGTTTTCTGATATTATATTTTTTGAATCATTGGTTATTTCTGAAGCTATATCAGATTATGGAGCTCAATCATTTTCTCTCCACAGTCCCAGTGCTTCTCTACCTTTCTATTTGATCACATGCTCATCTCCTCACAGAACTAGTAAAGAGGAAGACATTATGCATTCGCCTGGACACATGCTCCTAACACTTGATATGATTATACCTCACATGGTTCGATGTTAAAGGCTTAAATATATCAGTTTCTTGGGTGTTCCTCACATGGTTCGAATTATCAATCACTTTTTCTATCTCATCAGTTGATTTTAGTTGCTCTACATGGGTCCAGTCTTCATCTTGCAACTGTCTATATTTCTGATTCAGTTGAGCATTTTCTTCTTCTTCCAAAGAGGAATATTCCTCCAGACATAATGATATAGCTTGGATTCAGATGTTCACATGCACATCTTTGAGATGTTTCTACACAGAAGAAACATACTATTGCATAGTGCCGCAAATTGCAGCAGAGTTTGACAAGTTATTTTCTAAGGAGGAATCATCTTTTCTTCTAAAGACAGCTTGTATTTTCTTGTTTCTTCTTATTTTGACAGGGGTGTTTTCCCTTGAGGTTTTCCCTTATTTCCTCAGTTTAATAAGAAACATTTTTTAATTCTTTTATATTTGTATATGGGTGACTTTTGGACTTGTTTCCAGGTCTCGCATTTGTCCAAGTTAGGATTAAGCAAAGGTGTTAGGATTTATAATCCTCCCTTGTCCAAAATAGTCTATTAGATTATATTTTCCTAACTTAGGAGTCATTTAGTTATTATTGGGTCCACTAGTACCATTGGGTCCACTTGGCCTAATGGGGCCACATGTATCGGTCACTAGAGTGTGGGGAACACAGATAGAGGCTAACTTCAACTAATTGCACATTCATGCATCGGTTTATGTGCCTCCTAGACCAATCCCTACAATTTAGGAGCCACTGAGAGTGCCAACACCAACCTCCTTCAGTTCTTGGAAGTTGATGACTAGTCAAGCTTAGTTATGCTTCAGTTACATTTAGTTATATTTCCTCCAGTTCAGTTAGTGCCAGTATTGCATGGATGCATGTGGGAAGGTGCCTATTCTCACCTACTTCTCACCCACCACATCTGTTAGACTATTTTAACTAATTATAACTGATTGAGAGAATGGATTAGACAACTGGAGCTTAGCTAGTCAGCTCCGATAGTGATTTAGACACTTCTAGTTAGCCATGCAGCCAGATTGAGTTGGTGATTTGAATCCTATCCACATGGTTCAAATTTTCCTTTATGCAACACTGTCGTATACTGATGGGATAAATTAAGTTTATGATGTAATTATACTGAGCAATACTTGTCTGTTTCCTGTGAGATTTGTTTTGTTCAGTGGGTATTATTCATTCCTTTTACATTTCATAATAATTAAATCTAGTGGCACTCATTTCTTGAATATCAATGACACATTAATTCTAATACTATGTGTTCATACATGTGGTTTCCTAGTGTCGTGGTGTGTTACACTGGTATACAAATAAGGGTCATTGGTCCTAACCATTTTCACAAAATACATAATATTAGGATTTTTTAATCCTACCTTAACCATATATAGTCTAATTGATCATATTTCCTAACTTAGGGAGACATTATTACTGTACTAGAGTGTTGGGAACACATATAGAGGTTAACTTCCACTTACTACATGTTCATGCATGAGTTTATGTGCTTCTGAGACCAATCCCCTCAATATAGGAGCCACTCTAAGTGCCACCAGAAGCCCCCATTAGTTGGTTGTGGTAGGTAGTCAGTTATTCCTATTCAACCTTCAGTTACATTCAGTTAGATCACTCTTAGTTAGTCTAGCTCTGGTTTTTCATGGTTGCATGGGGAAGTGGCACCTTTTTCCACCTACCTCATCAGTTTAACTGGTTTAACTGATTGTCGAACTGATTTAAACATCAGGATTTAGACTGTTGAGTGTGATAATTTCTTCACGGTGAGATCTAGGAGCTAGAGAAATATTCACAATCTAAGTTATTCAGAAAATATGCAAGAGAACAACAAAAGAGAACAAAATAACACACATAGATGGTGCCAGTAACTGATATTTATATTAGTGTACAACTTGTATATCTGTATGGTACATACTTATAATATAATGGGGAAAATTCATGATCCCTTGGAGGCCATCTGGATGTATACAAGTTTCAGGATAGGATTTGACCCCTAAACCCCCCTAGGTTGACCAATAGGATCCCAAACCTTACCAAACAGTCACGAATGCAAGTGTGAACATGTATGGAGGAATGATGGATCATAAATGAAGGAATTCTAGGCATGGGTGAACACATGTATGAGTGGGAGAGTCACTGGGAGCCAATAAATGCCTAAAAAGACCACAAAACAACCACATTCACACACTAGCGTCCCTAGTCAAACATATTCCCTAAATTAAGGGATAAGGAGTGGTATGTAATCAGTGAGGGAACTTGGGTTGAAAAAATGATCAAACTAGAGCTCCTAGACTGTCAGGATGATCAAAGTGGAGTGCCTCAACTGTGAGTTAATGAGCTAGAAATCACCTAATACCCCGATATTGATTAGTATAACCTAAGTAGGATCATACAACATAAGTAAAAGACAAATGGAAATGCCTCCTAGGTGTAAGACCATGGTACTAAGGTATATTAATGCTCTAACAACCCCCCTTAATACTAAATTAGTACAAATTATACCAAATGTTTATTAAGGCCTTAGCAACTAAGGCTAAAGTCACCTCTTACAACAATTTTTTTTATTTCTCCATGTAAAACGAGGAAAGAGACAAAACCTCATGGGGAAGATCCTCCCTAAAGAATGGACATGAAAAAGATGATAAAAAAATGTCTTCAATAGTTCATCTTCTTCACTTGAATGAGAAAAAATAACAACTTCTTGGTGATTGACTCAGTGAAGATGTTGTGGATGCCAACATCATGCATCAATGCATCAATGTGTTGTAAACAGAGATCACGTGGAGAGGCCCTTTGATGGCCATCATTGGCTAATGGAGGAGAATCATAAGAATGTGTTTTTATGTAAGCATAATTTTATATAGAAGCATAATCAATCATGGAAAATATATCTTTTCAAACTCTTTCCCAAATGACATCAAAAGATTCAACAAAATCTGCCTCATATGTAGTTGTCATATTATGGATAAAACCATGAATCTTCTTCCCCATTTGATGAATCACCTTCATAAATATGCAACAAAGCTCACGAGTCTCTAAAATATCAGAATATATGTCATATACAGCATAAAATATCAGATTCATGGTGTCTCGATGAGATAATGGGTCCATAGTGGGAGAAGAGTGAGCAACTAGATCACACCGAAAGTTGAGCAAACCTGGAGGGTCTGGAGATTTGAAATTTGAACCACGGGTGGTGAGATCAAGTCCAGAAATATGGAAAAACAGTCCCATGAAGTCCAATTCCATTTCTTTCCAACCAATTAATTACATACACAACATAAAAGCAACATACATAAGTGACATAACATTGGAAACTAGGCAATTTTGAGATTTTCCAACTAGTGAACTTGAGGGTTGTCAAGTCTTTTGGGAATCAAATGGTTGTGGAAAAGAGTCTATGACTATTATAGGATATATATCAGCCTGTATATAACCTTCATAATCAGAATAGGAAGGATCTAAATGAAGTGGGAAATATCTTTCAGAAGACACATCAGGAACCAATAGAAAAATGACTAGTTTCTGGAGGAAACTTTGATGAACTGTTTGGGGTTTCTTCCAAGGAAGGGATGGAGGTTTCATATTCTGATATATCATAATGTAAATCAGAAAAATATATATCTGAAATAGAGATATGATAAATTAGTTTCTCCCATGCACACAAAGCATGCACAAGCTTACCATCTTCTTGCTTGCGCTCCCATCTTCTTGCAAAATATGGAACACCAATATTGTTCTCCTCAAGGAGCTTGTTCATGATGTCCATATTCTTTCTGAAGAAAGATATTTAATGAATTTAACCTTTGAAATAACCACATGTGATTCTCTCTCTCTTTTTATTCATCCTCCTGGATTTAGAATCCTCATCAATTGAACTAGAGATTTATGTATGTGAATGCTTCTTCTCCTTCTCTCTTTGTTGCTTCAAATCCTTAACTTTATTCTTGCCTTTGGATTGATTTGACACACCAGAAGAAAGGGCTTTGGTGGATTTTATAGTACCCATTTTCACTAACTTGTCTTTCTCCTGAGTCAATGAATCCATGAAGTCTCCTAGCGTAGGCATCCTCCAATTTCTAGGTGTGAGCTTGCTTGAGTGGAATGTCGAAACAAACACATAATACTCAGGCCCTATATTAGAAAGGATAGAAAAGATAAGTTTATCATATTTCTTCTCTATGCCACACTATCTTAGCTGAAGCACCAACGCTTTGAACTTGGTGAAGAAGTCTTGGATTGTCTCATAGTGAGCTGGACTCAATGAGATTAGCTCATTTTTTAGCCGATTGCCTCTCATATCATCAGTATTCCCAAATAGTGACTCAAGATTGATCCAAAATTCATTAGGTGTGCAAATACTATATACATGGAAGAGAATATCTCTCAAAGTGCTGAGACAAAGCATACCAAATTCCTCATCAAGTCTGTTGAAGTACTTCACTTTCTCCATAACAAAGTTTGGCTCGGTCTCAGTCCCCATGGTGACTCTATACAAGCATTTTGACCTCAGTTGGATCACCATTTAGACCTTCCATTCAAAATAGTTGAATGGGTTCATAAATACACGAGTTTGATCCATTATTCTTATGCACTTTGTGACAGAAACATTGTTGTACCTGCAATGCAAACACTCAAATTTTCTTGAAAATTCCCTGAACAACAACTAAAAACTCTATAGACTTGATTTGAAGCTCCACAAATATATGATACCATGTTATAATTGCTTCACATTAATATATATTATCTAGATAAATATTCACAATATAAGTTATTCACAAAATATGCAAGAGAACAACAAAAGAGAACAAAATAACACAAATAGATGGCACCAATAACTGATATTTATATTATTGTACAACTTTTATATCTGTATGGTACATACTTATAATAAAATGGGTAAAATTCATGAGCCCTTGGAGGTCATCTAGATGCATACAAGTGCCAGGTTAGGATTTGACCGCTAAACCCCCCTAGGTTGACCAATAGGCTCCCAAACCGTACCAAACAGTCATGAATGCAAGTGTGAACATGTATGGAGGCATGATAGGAATAGGTGAACACATGTGTGAGTGGGAGAGTCTCTAGGAGCCAATAAATGCCTAAGAAGACCACAAAACAACCACATTCACACACTGGTGCCCCTAGTCAAACATATTCACTGAATTAAGGAATAAGGAGTGGTATGTAATCAATGAGGATGTCTAGGTTAACAGAATGATCAAACCAGAGTGCCTCAACTATTAGGATGATCAAAGTGGAGCACCTCAAATATGAGTTAATGAGCCATAAATAACCTAATATACCAATATTGATCAGTATAACCTAAGTAGGATCATACAACATAAGTACAAGACAAATGAAAATTTCTCCTAGGTGTGATACCATGGTACTAAGGTAGATTAATGCTCTAACAGTGAGCTCCAACAGTGATTTAGACACACCTAGTTAACTATTCAGTCAACTTTAGTTAGCTATTCAGTCAGCTTGAGTTAGTGGATTCAAATCCTATCCATGGAATTCAAATTCTATTTATTGTATAATCATTGTATTATTCATTGAATGAATGAATATTAATGTTTTAATTTACTGATCAATTCTTATCAGATTTGTCTAAAATTTGTCTTGTTCGGTGTACATTGTTCTTGATTTTCCACTACACAATTCACCTCTCAATTGCTTTCATTTTCCTATAGATCAATGGTTCAATAATTTAACATGGTATCAGAGCCTTGTTTAGGCTAGCATCAAGTCTTGTCTCATCTCCATTGTACACTAGAAGTATCCAAGTTTCCACATAAATCCCAGATTGATAGCCTTGCTCCCTCTGAATTATGTTCAGAGAAGTCTATCTATGTGTGATGGACTCTGAGAAAGTGTACATGTCGAGGTGGAAAGGCTTGAAATTGACATGATTTTGAATCGGTTTGTTTTGCAATGACATTTTTTAGGTACAACTTCAATATGGATTCGATATTATCAGTTCCTCTTCTTACTCCATTCACAAGATATTCATAATGGAAATTGAAGATGATTTCATATCTAAAAAGGCAAGGTCTCTATCAGGTATCTATTGGACTTGGTAAAGAGTCTTATGAAGATGAGAATGAATGGATAAATGATGGTGATAGATATTTTTGAACGATATGTCTGGCATTTTCTCCAAGCTTTCGCTACCTTATTGATTCTGTTGAATACCCAAAGGATGTTTGGACAGAATTGGATAGAACCTTTGGCAAGCATAGTGAGGATAATTATAGCAATTTGGAGAGAACACCCAATACCACAAGCATTCTTACTTCAAAATTATCGGCATCTATTCTCTCTGATGAAGTTGTTCAAAATGAAGAAGAAGCATAATCTTCAACACAGTCAATTCGAATTGAAGAAAGTCTCCTTGGAGTGACTCCTTCTCTTGTTGCTTCAAAATTTTATGAGATCTTTGATATCTCATCTTCTCATATATCTGATCCAAAAGAATAAATTTGAATCTTTGTTTTTGAATAAAAACTCTCCTTCCATTCTATGCAAGCATTCTCAAGTGATTCTTCTATTTTAAATTATGTGCAAAGATTGCCAGTGATTGCTTCAGAAAATGAAGAGGAATTTGATTTCTTTCTATCTAATGTTGTTGCTGGTGTGCAGAAAATTAATAATTTGGATGTTTGGGAAGAAATATAAGTTTTTAGGAGTGTTCCATTCACTCTCATTGATCTAGAGCTTCCAGCAAATTCCTACATGATTGCTTGCACCAATACTCAGAGTTTTGTTGAAGAAGGAGAAAATTGTGCATCTACCATATCAGTGGAGCACTTGGAACCTTTGTTCCACACTCTTGGATATGATATGACCTTATTTGGATCTTATATGACCTTATTTGATTCAAATTTTAAGTTTCAAGAGCCTCCAGTCATGATCGTAGTTGTTCTCATCAATTTTGGTGTGAAAAATCAAGTACCTCAAGTCTCTTTCAAAATTGTTGTTGGGGATTTGACGTCAGTTTTCTCTCATGAGTTTGTTGATATTATATTTTTTGAATCATTGGTTAGTTTAGAATCTATATCAGATTATGTATATCAAGCACTCTCTCTCCACAGTCCCAGGACTTCTCTACCTTCCTACTTGATCACATGCTCATCTCCTCACAGAACTAGTAAAGATGGAGACATTTTGCATTCTCCTGGACACTTGATCCGAACACTTGGAGCTGATTTTACCTCACATGGTTCATTGTTAAAGGCTAAAATATATAATTTTCTTGGTTTTGCCTCACATGGTTTGAATTTTCAAGCACTTTTTCTCTCTCATTAGTTGATCTCAGTTGCTCTACATGGGTCCATTTTTCATCTTGCAGCTGTCTATGTTCCTAATTCAGTTGAGCATATTCTTCTTCCTCCTGACATAATCATTTAGTTTGGAGAGATTCACATGCACAGTCCTAGGATATTGATACACATAAGAACCAATATTTTTCATTAATTCTCTAAGGAGTTGGAGATTGCAACAAAATTTCTCGATTCCTACTTATTTTGACGGGGGGTTTCCCATGAGGTTTTCCTCATTTTCCTTAGTTTATTAAGCAATTTTTTATTTTTTATTATATTTTATGGGTGAATTTTGGCCTAGTTTCTAGGGCCCAAGTTGTCCAATTTAGGATTAAGGGGGGTGTTAGGATTATTTAATCCTCCCTTAACCATATATAGTCTAATTGATCATCTTTCCTAACTTAGGGAGACATTATTATTGTACTAGAGTGTGGGGAACACATATAGAGGTTAAATTCCACTTATTGCATGTTCATGCATGATTTTATGTGCCTTTGAGACTAATCCCTACATTATAGGATCCTACTCTGTGTGCCACCAACAACCTTCATTAGTTGGTTGTGGTGGGTAGGAAGTTATGCTGAGTCAACCTCCAGTTACAATCAGTTAGACCACTCTCAGTTATTCTAGAGCCAACTTTGCATGGATGCATGGGGAAGTGACACATTTTTCCACCTACCTCATCAGTTTAACTGGTTTAACTATTTTAACTAATTGTATACTAATTTAGACATCGGGAGTTAGACTAGTGAGCTCCGACAATGATTTAGACACACCTAGTTAGTTATTCAGTCGGCTTTAGTTAGCTATTCAATCAGCTTGAGCTGGTAGATTTGAATCCTATCCATGGAATTTGAATTCTATTTATTGTATAATCATTGTATTATTCATTGAATGAATGAAGATTAATGTTGTAATTTACTGATTAATTCTTATCAGATTGGTCTAAATTTTGTCTTATTTAGTGTACAGTGTTCTTGATATTCCACTGCACAATTCACCACTCAATTGATCTCATTTTCTTGTATATAAATGGTTCAATAATTTAACACGCAAAATACCAAGGTTTAGTTGGATGTTATAGTCACACCACCCATGGTATTTTAAACCATTCAATCATTCCATTGACCTTCCTAGTCAGGCCTCCAATCGACTGCTACGCAAGTCTCCTATCATCTAATGATTGCTTGTATCCAAAATATCCATAGGTGTGATGAATCATCAAGACCTCATGTTCCAACACCCACCCATCAGCACATCGCTATGGATATTCAAGAGGTGAAATTACTTGATCCAAACATGCCCCCATAATTGTATATTTATGAAGCCCAATCATATCCCAAAGTTTCACAAACTTAGCTTCTAGAAAAAACTTTGTAAATATATCAGCAGCCTAATCATATGTTCTACAATAAAGAAGTGAGACAATACTCTCATGTACCAACTGTCTCAAAAAATTAACATGAAGTTCAACATGCATTATTTTTCTATGGGAAACATGGTTATCAACAACCTAAATAGTGCCATGGGTATCACAGTAAATCAAAGTGGAGGTCTAAACAAGAAATCCAATTTCATTGAAAAGATGGAAAATCCAAACTACCTATGTACTTTCATTTACAGTGCGAAGATACTCAAATTTTATAGTCAAAAGGGATTCTACCTTATGTTTCTTACATGACTATACCAAGGGTTCAAAACCCAGTTGAAACACATAGTCAAAAGTGGATTTTCAGTCATCAAGGTCACTGCCCCAGTCAGAATCAGTGTACCAAACTAGTGGTTTTGTACTATGAGAATACTTAATACCATACTGATAAGTTCCCTTAATGTAGCAAACAATTCACTTTGAAACCTGCTATTGGATTTATTGAGGACCCTGCATGAACCTAGAAACCACACTAACAATAAAGGAGATATATGTTCAAATGTGAGCTAAATAAATCGGGATACCAACCAACTTTTGATAGAGAGTGACATCGACTTGTGTAGAGTCATATCCTTTCGACCACTTCACTCTTGATTATTAATGTGTAGCAAATGACTTACAATTGTCCATATTGAATCGTTTCAAAATTTCCAAAGCATATCTAGGTTGGGAAAGAATGATACCATCATCCATTTGTAAAATTTGAATGCTAAGATAGAAAATAAAAAAACCAAGGTCAGTCATTTCAGAGGAATATGTAAGTTGTTTCTTCAAACCCAAAAATCAAATTGACATTGTTTCCAGTTATGAATAAATCATAAACATACAATGCCACAATCAAGGTATCACCATGAACATGTAGTACATAAATACTATGATCAAATTCACAACATTTGAAGCCAAGATTAACAAAGAAATGGTCAATATTTTCATACCAAGCATGAGGTGCTTGTTTCAAACCATACAATGACTTCTTCAGTCAACAAACAAGGTCATAATCTTTCATGAAGTTAGGATATTGCTAAATATAGATCTCTTCAATCAATTATCGATGAATAAAATCACTTTTAACAGCCATTTGATGAATCTCCCATCAAAATTTAGTGGCAAGGGAAAGCATCAATCATACAAAGTTCATCTTTGTGGTAGGAGAAAAATTTTCAGTGTAGTTGATGCCTTCTTGCTGAGAAAATTCCTTAGGGACCAAATGATCCTTTTGCAGTTGAACAACACTATTAGAGGTAAACTTAGTCTTATATACCCATCGACAATTCACAACATTATTTCCTTTCGATCGAGGGACAAGTTCCGATGTCTCATTCTTTTTCAAGGAATCAATTTCAGTAATCATAACAGTCTCCCATACTGGTACTCCTTGACCATTAGCATAGGTATCAGTATCACAAGTGTCAAGAACATGTGCAATTAGAGAAACATTGCCATATTGTTTCTAATGTTGAGTCTGTTGACCAATGCTAGGATTTACAACATCCAGTATAGTGTTAGAAAAATAGGATCACAGAGCAATAACAATAAACAATAAAAAAGATGCAAATATTAAAACACATCTCCCACTTGGATATTAATCACAAAAAATACACCACTCCTACACTTGTTGGACTATGATCTGAACCTTGGACTTGGAAAATTTCTCTTATTTTCCATCATGCTTGAAGGCCAACTAAAACCGAGTAGGAACTTAGTTTCTCTCAGGTTACTACCTTTGTCAACATGTCTGGAGGATTCTGGCTAGTATGTATCTTTTCCAACTTTAACAGTTCATCTTCCAGAACATATCTTATGAAATTTTACTTGAGTTGTATATGCTTAGTCTTCGAATGAAAGGCTGAGTTCTTTGCAAGATAAATTGCACTGTGGATGTCACTGTACAAATGTTATTATCCTGCTTCTTACCCAATTCCTCCATGAACCTATACAACCAAATCATCTATTTACTAGCCTCTGTGTAAGTAACATACTCTGCTTCCATTATTGCAAGTGAAACAACCTTTTGTAGTTTTGAAATCCAACTTACTATTGTTCCACCTACAATAAAAATATACCTTGTGGTGCTCCTCCTGTTGTCTTTATAACCTACCATATATGTGTAAAATATCCTTGTAGAACAAAGTTTGAACCTCCAAAACATAAGTCAATAGAAGTGGTACCTATCAAATACCTGAGAATCCATTGTAGTGCCCTCCAATTCCTGTTACCTGGAGTTTCCATATACCTGCTCACAACTCCCACTGGATGTGCAATATATGGTCTTGTACACACCATGGCATACATCAAGTTGTCAACTCCTGATGAATAGGGAGCCTTGGACATGTATTATATATCATCCCATGTCTTGGGACACATATCCTTAGTTTGAAATGGTTGGACAAAGGTGTACTAATTGGTTTTTCATTCTTCATTCTAAACCTCTCCAATACCTTTTCTATGTACTCACCTTGAGACAATGTCAATTTGTCATTTTTCTTGTCTCTTGTTATTCTCATACCAAGGATTTGTTTTGCTGCACCCAAATATTTCATTGCATATTATTTATCTAGTTTACTTTTGAGCAGATTTATATATTGCATGTTAGACCCTACAACAAGCATGTCATCCACATACAATAACAAGATAATATATCACCCATTATCCAGCCTATTGAAATAAACAAAGTGGTCATAATGGCATCTACTATAACCATGTTATGTCATAAACTTATCAAATTTTAAACACCACT
Source organism: Pseudotsuga menziesii (assembly GCA_001517045.1). Lineage (NCBI taxonomy): Eukaryota > Viridiplantae > Streptophyta > Pinopsida > Pinales > Pinaceae > Pseudotsuga > Pseudotsuga menziesii. Next base: position 705,461 of record LPNX010318922.1, on the reverse strand, counting down.
TCCTTGGAGCTTGCTTCAAGCCATACAAGCTCTTCTTCAACCTGCAAACCAAATTCTCCTTCCCTTTGACTTCAAACCCCTGTGGTTACTACATATAAATCTCTTTCTCCAAATCCCCATCAAGAAATGTTGTTTTTACATCTAACTATTCAATATGCAAATCTTCTACCACCACTAGTCTTAAAATAGTCCTAATTGAAGTCATTTTAACAACATGAGAAAATATTTCATCAAAGTCTATACCTTTCTTTTGTGCAAACCCATTTACAACAAGTCTATCCTTGTACCACTTCTTTCCTCCATCTTCTTCCTTCAACTTATAAAACCATTTATTTTGCAATGCTCTTTTTCCTGTAGACAACTCAACCAAATCCCAAGTATGGTTTCTTACCAATGAGTCCATCTCCTCATTCATGTTGTGCTCCCACTTCTTTCTAGTTTCTACCGTTCATTACCTCTTCATAACATTTTTAATCACCAAAATCAGTCATCAATAAATAATACAGTGAAGGAGAGAATCATTTAGGGGGTCTACTTAACATGGTATATCTTCTTCCATTTGCAGGAGTTTGAGATACTTGTTGCTGCTGTTGATTTTTTGGTGCCTTTGGAACTTCATTTTCTTCAATTTCATCAAGCGTTGTGTACTATGTGTTTTCCTTTTGCTCTTTATTTCCATGCAACTAATCATTATACATAACCTTTTCATTGAATACTAGATCTCTACTTCCAATGATTTTGTGATTTTCATAATCCCATCAGTGATAACCAAAATCATCAACCTCGTATCTAATAAAGGTACTTTTCTTAGATTTAGCCTCAATCTTTGTCTATTTCTTTATCAATATGGACAAATGCTTCACAACCAAAAGTTCTGAGAAATTAGTAGCTTACCTTTTTACTTGTCCATTCCTCCTCTGGAATACCACAATCCAAATATATTGAAGGCTCTTTGTTTATTAAATAAACAACAGTATCTACAACATCATCCCAAAATTGTAAGGGAAACCCTGCATGCTATCTCATACACCTTTCACACTCCATGATCATTCTGTTCATCCTTTTCGAAACACCATTTTCTTATGGTGTTCCTGGGACTATGTTATCTCTATCGATTCCATGGTATGAATAGTAACTATAAAAATTCTTGTTGCAGTATTCACCTCCATTATCAGATCTGAGGCATTTAAACATTTTCCCTGTCTCATTCTCAACCAAATATTTCCACTTCTTAAAAGTATCAAACACATCATATTTCTATCTAATGCAATAAACCCAAGTTTTTCTAGTTGCATCATAAATAAAAGTAACATAATAACGAGAGCCACTGATAGATTGTACCTGAGAAGGTCCCCATACATATGTATGCACAAGCTCTAAATTTTCACTCTTCTTCTATTTTCCAGCCCTGAGAAATCTAATTCTTTTTTTCCATAAACACAGTTCTCACAAAATTCCAAACTTACATGCTTCATATCTAGAAGAAATTTCCTTGAGTGGAGAATCTGCATCCCCTTCTCACTCTAGTGTCCAATCCTATGATGCCACAACATGGCACCTCTTTCTGTGGAAGCTACAGAGATAGAATAATCAGTGTTATGAGGACATAAAAACAATGTGCCTATCCTATCTCCTTTTTCTATTACCAGTTCTCCTTTAGTGATCTTCCACCACATTTTTCCAAACGTAGACAACCATCCGCTATCTCCCAACTGCCTTGTTGAGATCATATTTATTTTCATAGAAGGAATATGCCTTACATCTTTTAGCAACCATTCATTTCCATTATTTAACTTAATATGTACCTTACCCATTCCAACAATTTTACATGGTTGTTGGCCACTTTTCCTAACTTGTGCAACCCAGGTTTTGCGCAGCCCGTCAACCCAACAAACACCTGAGCTACTATCCCGACAGAGCAAGCCCCATTGGCAACACCTGCGAAGTAGGTGCAGTCTCGCCCGAGACATCTCTTCGATGGGTAACTGCCTGAACCATGTTTCCGTGATTGTTGAGGGATTATAATCCCTTGGCGCACGGCCAAGGAGCTCGACCAAGTCACAAGGATGGGTTCATTTCCATCGAACTGTAGCGCTCACCGCGCATATATCTTATTAACTACTAATGGCACGACACAAATTCAGCCTTAGTACTTTAATCTTAACGGAGTATAAAGCAAGCTAATGGACAGGTGCAATATAATAGATGCGCGATAGTGATTGCGCCATAGACATAGACCACTACTCAGAAGCAACGCATACTAAATTATTCATGCATTCAGACTTCTTGTTGATAGTACGACATTCATTCAACCAGGACTGGACTTGCATCATAAACATAACATAAAGGAAACATAAAAAACCACACGCATTCAATCATCAGCACACAAGAGAGTTCACATGGAAACCCATCCGGGAAAAACCACAAGGTGCTCTTCATCTTCCATGAGAAATATATGGTGCCTTCAGTCTGCTTCTGACTATAGACTATCCTAGATCTAGCTTTTGGCTCAGACTCTTTCTTTCTCTCATGCTCTCTATCTTATTTCCCCTAGTCTACCGCTACCATCTAATGATCCACACACGGCCTGGATCTACCTCTCTAGCATTTTCAACCCTCTAATAGAGCTTCCCTTCTACTGTACTATCCCTCGTATATCCTATAAGCTTTCTACCAATGTACCACACAGATCTCTCGTCTTTGGTAACCCCTTAAAACAACTGAAAGTAAACAATAACTATTCATTCTCGGAAAACCTACTAAAAGAAATCATGACCAACCAAGGACCAACCCTCTAACTATTGAATCCCTCATGTTTATACTATTTTACATGGCCACACAGGCTCGACTACATACAGGCAGTCCATTAACTGTCACCATCAATCGCCCCTCAGGCTATAGCTGTGGCAATCATGACTTGACACAAGGCACTAATGGCCTTACTTATAGCATGCGTTCACTTGTGTGGCATCCGCTAACTTAAGCCGACTTCAGCACCCACAATCGTCATGTCACTTTCAGTCGTTATACTGCACTTGTGCTACTATTTTACCCTGTGACAACTTCCTTTCTACGCAGTTCCCTTTTACCGAGCAGGTGACCTCTTTCGTTCCTATTCCTTCTTTTGCGCATCATTCTTGATCCACGTAGATTCCTTCTATACCTGTCACTTGCTTCCTTTTCCTTACTTGCATTTGCGCGGTGACTTGATTCTTGCGCACTTTCCCCAGGCCCAACAGGCCCCTAACACTCACCTGTGGCTCGTCCTGGGCCACTAAGTAGTGGACATAGTAGGTGGCGCGACATGCGTAGCTGCTTTGTTTGAAAAAAAAAATCTTGCTCACCTTCTCCTGCTTCCTACCTTGCGTATCTTGTTCCTTATGTTTTTTTTTTTTGGCGGTGTTTCCCCCACTACGGGCTCATCCCATACTTGGGAAAATTTGAGATGATGAATCTTGGAGTTATACAATTTCTTATTCGGCCTCATTTGAAGAGACTATTTCCATAGGTTTTTCTTCTGTGTGCTCCAAGTCTTCTTAATCCCCTTCACCTTTTTGTCCCTCTTCGTCTTCCTTTTCCTCTGCTTCTTTTTCTTCCTCTTATATGTCCTCCTCTTGAACATCCTCTGGTGCATCTTCCAGCGCAGATTGTTCTACGCTTCCAACCTTCTGTTGGAATTGGGAAAAATGTGAGTAAGCCTTTCTATCTCCCGCCAGGCTTCTTCTGTCTGCTGCTCCAATTCTTGCACTCTGTCGAGGCTAGGGTTTTCCAACGAGGTATTGCCTATTGCCTGCATGAACTCATGGATTCTCTACTGGACAAGTTGAATTATCCTTGTCACTCTTTCAGCTTTGGCTTGCTTCTCAACCATTTCCTTATTTCTCATGTTTTCTCACGCATGGTTCTTGCCTTATCTAGGAGCTACCTGATCTCAGTGCCTTTGGAAAATTTCCCCTTTGTTGGCAGCTTCTTAATCTCTACCTTTACTGCTAGTACTTGTAGGTCTGCTTTTTGTGCCTATTCGAAAATTTGTCGTGCAGTCTCATCATTGATGAGTTACTCCCATGTGTTGGCAATTGATTCCACTGCCTCTGTGCAGATCTGCTCGGCTTCTCTGAGCCGGCCAACAACTTTATTTTCCAATTCTTTCCTTTGTTCCACAACTTTAGGGGGTGTGCTCGGCTGTTGGTTGGTTTTCATCTCTTGAACCTATTTCTTTAAGTCTGCGGCCAGCTTGGATAACTGCCTCAATTGGTGCACAGGTTCTGCGTTGACTTCTTCCTCCTCATCTGACAGTTCCGCGACTGCCTCCTTTATAGCTTGTTCCAGTGAAGCATGCTTTCAAGTTTGGGCTGCTAGGTCTTCCTGTTGGTGCTTGATAACTTTCTTGTGCGCCTTTGCTTTCCCGGTTTCCTTGGCTACCTGATACGCAACTGCATTTTCCTGGATTCTGATCTCTATGGTGGCGGCATGCTAAATGGAATATATCTGTGGCAAGATCATCTTAGAGAAATCCAAAATTAATGTGTCCAAGCTATGGACACTTGCCTCTTTTTCTACTTCTTCTGTAGAAAATTCCTGCGTAGGCATTTCTATTCTTAAGGGTAGAAGCAACACTAGTGTCGCCAAAGTGTCTACTGGTTCCACACCATAGGTTTCAGCCTGCATGGTGTCATGCACTTCTGCAACGGTCTCTTCCATCTGGTTAACTTTCATAGTGAGGGAAGTCATCTAGTTGGTTTGCTTGCTCGTGATCTTACCCAAAGTAGACTCAACTACTTCAGCTAACGCCTCTCTAAGAAGATTCAGATCCTCTTATGCTATGCTCATGGCTTGAGTTTGGTTAGCCTTTTGCTTCTTCCTATGTGGGATGCTCAATGCTTCTACATCTTCCTCCATGGGCTCTTTGCCCTTCCTTTTCCTGGATCTTTCGGCGTGCACCTCCTCATCAGTAGGGGTGGCCTCTTCAGCGGCATTAGGTGGGTCTGGTTGTTCTTCTTCTTCTTTGTCTTCTATGAAATCATCATGATGCACCTGAGTGCCGGTATTGGCGCAGTCCTGAAGCGGGTTCTCTTGTTGACCCCCTTCAACAGTTGTTATTCTACATGAACCTCTTCACGCTGGCTACGGCATTCTTTAGGCCAGTCTCTGATTTTGCTCTTGATATCTGCGTCTATGAGTATGAAGAAGGTCAAGAGTGCTTGCTTCTTGGGGTCATTGCACGGATGTAAGATGATGTTGTGCAGCCCCATGTGGAAGTTAATGAATGGACACTTGGCCACCATCGTGGGGAACAGTCTACACTGTTGGCACACAACTTGTCTAAGTCTTTCTCCTTGGAGAAATAATTCAACCTTTGTATCAGCCTTACGCTTCAGGTCTTTGTGGTCCCATAGGTTTTGGAATGATGCGCCAAGGAGCTCCACTGGGATATCCATGGGGTGATAATCTGGTTGTGGAGTCCAAGATCTGAATGAGATCAAAATCAGTAGCCACAAGAAGTGGAACTTTTCCATGGAATTTTCATGTGCATCGATCGCGTCGTCCATCAGTTCGTTTAGAAGGAACTGGGACCAGTTAATGTGCACTCCTTCCGCGCACTTCTCTGCTGGCTCTACTATTGCGGTAGTTCGTTCAGCAGGCCTCATCTTGCACAGAACCTTAGTACACAATATTTTTGTTGCATCCCTTACAGCAGTGTCATCGATAGAGCTAATTTGGTAGCCCTTTCCACCACGGACAAGTTCATACTTTCCCTTCATGTCATTTTTTTCCATTTTTCCCCTATCCTTATGCAAGTACGGGTCAGGTTGACTCCTTGTTGTGAGAGACCCGTTATGGCTGAGGCCAAGTCGACCGTTACCTCATATGGCTTGTCCAGATAGAGGTAGCCTCCATGGAAGCATACCAGAAGCTACTTGACATACATTCTAACTGGGGCACTATGGCCGAAATGTGGCATAAGAAGCAAGTTTAAGATGCTTGACTGCTCCAATCCACACACCCATTCCTTTGTAGAAAATACGTCTGCATTCAACGGTTCACCAGGATCCACATCCATGAAGCAGTTTTTAGCCAGCTCCTCATATTTCATTGTGTCGTAATCTTCAAACTTCAAGTCCTGGAGTTTGGGATTGATTGCATCCGGTGACCACGAGACACCTTCTAGGATAGTGGGGTCTTCCAGAATTTCATGTGCTTCCATTGTCACTTGTGTGGTGCCTACAACCCTTGGTGATACATATGGAGGAAACAAGTTCTTTTCTTCCTCTATCAGCCCTGCATCCATTGGTGGTGGTGGTGGCAAAACTGGTTCGTCTCGACGGGCCTTGGGTATCTTCGCTATGGGGCCAGACGAAGTAGGGAGGTCTGCACTCAATGGAGCTCTGGCCACAAAAACTTGTGCCCCGTTCTTTTTTGCTGGTGGTCGTTTGTGTGGTGGGCGTGGCGGTCTTGGAGGTGCCTTCTGCCTAGTCTAAGTTTTCTTCATTTCTTGGTTGGTCGACTAGGTTCAGGGATGTAAGGTACTTCTACAATTGGGAAGGGTGAGGCTAGAGAAACAACGAAGTCCTCGCTATCACTGAATAACTCAACAAGCATGGGCTTCAAATCTGAAGGAGGGTTCTGGTTCACTCAGCGGGCTTGACTCTCTATTTTCTTGGCTCTGCAAGGTAATGTAAAGGTGAAAATGACAGAGGTAAATGCTAGTTATAGGTGACCGAGCATCCAAACTGTGACTGGGCGTAATGATGGGTCATCTGATGGATCACATGTACTCTTCCTTTGTCAACTTCACTCACACACGTAGGTTCAATTTTGTACTTTCCAAGGCAGTTAAGGGTAATACAGTGGATGGGACCAAAAAGCACGTTGCCATTCTCTTTGGACTTTCCAAATTAAAGCTACTGAGTTATCGTTAGCGCCAATTATTTTTGGAATTCTCATGCATTTAATGGTCCGTCGGTACCTTCTAGATGTCTGCCACTTACCGCCAGTTGTCTCTTAGCTGGTTTGTTAGAAAGTTTTTAGCGTGCGCCCTTCTGCAGTGCAACTTCCTTTTCCTGCGCCATGTTGTGCTGGGGATGCAATTCTTGCTACTCTCTGCTCTTCTCCCTTTAGATTTTTTTTTTTTTTTTTGCACACCTCGGCCTTATGGGACCATTCCATCGTCATCGCGGTATGGTTTTAATCGGCCACCGTTGATCATGCCCACAACCGGTGTTCCATCCAGCTCATGTAGTTTTACCGCACCTGCTTCAGTAATGTGCACAACCACATATGGGCCTAGCTAGTGTGTTTTGAGCTTACCTAAGTGCTTGAAGAACTTTCTTGTCATGCATCAGAATAAGTCCGCCAACCTTGAACTATTTTGTTCTGATGTTGCGGTCATGCCATGCCTTATGTTGTTGTTTTTCCACGTTTTTATGGAAGCCCGCAATGAAGCGTTCTTACTCCATTTGAAACAGCTGCGCAAGTATTTCTTCTACAACGTTAGTATCTATCATCTCTATTAGCACAACAATTTGTAGGCTTGGCACAATGTACTCCATGGGTACGACTGCTTCTTGGCCATATACTAAACAGAAAGGGGTGTATCCAGTTAGTCGTTTTCATGTTGTTCTGTAATCCCATAATACAGCTGAGACTTTATAGTCCTAGTCATCTCTGCACACATTATAGACATTGGTCAAGGCATTCTCAAGTATCTTGTGGAAAGCCTCAACAGTTCCATTTGCTTGAGGATGGTAAGGTGTTGTCTTCTTGTGCTGTATTTGGAATTCTGCAGTCAGTTCAACAATTAGCTTATTTACAAAATGTGTACCTTGGTTGCTGATAAGGATCTTCGGGCAACCAAACCTCGTGACCACATTTTCAAAAAGAAACTTTGCCGCAGTTGCTACGGTACAGTCTTTCACAGGTGCCGCTTCCGCCCATCTTTTCAAGTAGTCTGTAGCAGTTATAGTATAGCGTGCACCAGTTTGTTTCCCTGGTGGACTAATAGGGCTGAAAAAATATGTTTCCCATTTATCAAAGGCCTACAACATAATTTGTGGCACAAGTGGCATTTCATCACGTCATGACGGTTTCCCCATTCTTTGACACTTATCACAGTCACGACAGTATTTCCTTGTATCCATATGTACAGTTGGCCACCAGATTCCAGCTTGCAAAATCTTGCGCACTGTTTCCTTCCTGATGTAGTGTCCTCCTTAGACACCTGCATGTGCTTCATCCATTACCCATTGCCTTTCATGCTCAAATATGCATTTGCACAATATTTCATCTGGTCCCAACTTATACAGTTGCCCCGCGATTAACGTGTAATCTGTGGCCTTAACAACTAGTTGTTTCTTTTGCCATGTCATATAATCTTGAGGCACATAACCTGTATTCAATAAGTGTATAATAGCATCAAATTATTTATCAACAACGTTGATAGAAAACAGTTGCGCATCAGGTATATTATCCTCTAAGCTGTTTGGTTCCTCACCACTTTAAATGCGCGATAATTGGTCTGGCCCAGCATTCAGTCGACCTAGTTTTACAATCACTTCAAAGTCAAATTCTTGAAACAAGAGGAGCCATCGGTAGATATTCCCCCCCAACACTGTCTTATTGACCAGGTACTTCAACGTAGAATGATCAGTGAACATTTTGAAGTGTCCACCCAATAGATAATGTCTAAACTTTTGTAGTGCATAGACCATCGCAATCCCTTCTCTCTCAGTTGTGGTGTAGTTCTTCTCTGTTGTTGACAGTTTCCTGCTTGCAAATGCAATTGGGTGGTCAATTGCGCCCTCTCCTAGTTGGGTTAATACTATACCAAGCGCAATTAATGATGCATCAACATGTACATGGAACTCCTTCTTCCAGTCTAGGAATATTAATATTGGCGTAGTGGCCATTTTGTTTTTCAACTTATCCAGAATTCCTTGGCAGGATTCGTTCCACTCGAATTTGGCATCCTTCTTTAGCAACTTCTCCATTGGGGCAGTTATCTTCGTGTACCCTCTTATGAACTTGTGATAATATCCAGTATGTCCCAATGTGGATCTAAGTTGCGTGACCGATGTGGGCAGTGGTAGGTCCAAAATAATTGCCACCTTCATGGGATCGACAAGGATCCCGTCACGACAGACTACATGGCCCAACAATACACCAAATGGTGCGCAAAATATGCATTTTCTCAAATTCAGCGCAATTTGATACTGACGACACCTTTCTAGCATCATGCGCAGATTCTCAATATGGTCTCTCACCAAACCAAAGACCGTCTAGTCATCAAAATATACTTCAAGAAACCTATGAATGAAATATTTGAAACCAGAAACTACTATTCTAGAGAAAATAGTAGGGGAATTTTTAAGGCCAAAGGGAATTACCATGTATTGGTAGCATCCCCATTCTGTTACAAAGGTTGTCTTGTGGCAGTCCTCTTTCTCAATTCTGACTTGATGGTAGCCTGAGAATCCATCTGTGAATGAGTGCATTTCTTGTCCATCGATGCTCTCCAAGACTTCATCTGTGAATGGTGTTGGGAATGGATCATGTAAGCAGGCATCATTTAGATTCCTAAGTTTAACACAGATCCTGACCTCGCCTGTCACCTTCTTGTCCTAAATTACTATAGGGATTATCCACTCCAACTCTTCAATAGGTTCAATGATTCCTACTTCCAGCATGCGCTCGAGTTCTACTTTCACTTTTTCTTTATAGCATGGATTTATTCTGTAGGGGCATTATTTTATCGGTCTTGCATCGAGCTTAAGTGGAATTTTCCAAATCACCTACTATCCCCTTCATTTCCCTCAAGTTTGTTGGGAATAGGTCTTGGAACTCATGTAATAGATCAGTGATTTTGGCTACTGTCTCTTTGTCCCAATAGTCTCCAATGTTAGAAAATTTTGGATTGCCCTCCGATCCAATGTTAACTTTCTTGATATTTAGCAGCTTGATGAACTGCTCATTGGAAATGTCATTTCCTTCTACTTTGTGTGATCCTTCTGACTCTGGAATATTGATGTTAGTCGTATCATCCTCTAGGTCTCCAGAGAGGTTATAGCATGTCATCCAGTGCTGAATTGTCTCATAGCACTGGTGGGAATGTGAAGTGCAGGGTTGAAAATACGCAACCTCCAGCGAGATCTCCATGAATATCTTCTCCTTAGTATCCTTCAGCGCGATGTCAACCGTTGGTTGCTCGTCTGCAAACTTGAAGGTGTATGTGAAATTCTGTGCAACCTTTTCCCATTATCTTGTTTCTTGGTACATCTCTATAGATGTGTACTAGCCTCTTGGTACCATTTCGAAAGTATGGATAAAGTGGTGAACCCATTCCTAACATGGGTTGTTTGAGAACACTGTGGAACACTACTCCAAGTGTTCAACAGGGTCTGAGAATCCAGTATACCTTTGTGTCGCAGATGCGACCTCATCTTTGAACCTTACTTCTAGCAACCATCTACATTACAGCCATTCAATTATTGAGATTTTGTGCGTACCCCACCATCGCGTGGGTCTATCTTTTAGCGCAAATTCCAACGCAGATAGTCGTTGCGGCTCTGTTACTAATTCTTCGAAATTGGTTAAGAACATTGCCAAGTTAGGTAGTCCTTCGTATGTAGGCAGTGGTCATGACTGAGTTCCCTCTTGTCGAACAAACTTAGTTATCCTGGAACATCTCCTCATAGAGACTTCATGCAATTGGTTATGCTGATTCTCAAGTGCCTCCCCTGAGTCGGATGTACATGAACTCACACATTTCCATCTTAGGTTACCATATGCAATAGGATTAATGAAATCCTCCTCAAGGGTAGTGACATTATAGATGTTTTCAAGGTGATCACCTTCCCCTTCGTTGAACACCGTTTCAATGTATCTCTGTCCTTCCAGTGGATTGAGGGGCGCAACTACCCTCATCTCATCATCTTCAAATGATAGGGTCCTTCTTTTGAAGTTTATAATGGTTTGATTTCCCATCACCCAATCAATCCCCAGCACTGTGGGATATGGGTTAGTATCATCTACTATATTTATGACCTCAAAAGTCCACAAAAGTGCACAATCCTTCAATATCCACTTGGACCTGACTCAATCTACTAATGGGCATGACCTTTGCTTGATTAGCAAGCCTTAATTGAATTGGGGACCATTCTAGGGGTGGCTTGCCCATTATTCCCCATGTCTAGCATGTTAAAATATTAAAATCGGATCCCAGGTCGAGGATGATATAGTCCATGTCATAATCACCAATTTGCACGGACATCCTGAGTTCACGTCCCATTTTGAAATTTGTCTTGATACTGTTAACCTTATTTTCTGGTGGTTCTTCCTTCGAAAGCATCTCTATCACTGCTTCCAACTCTGCAAGTGCATCCTTGTCTTGGATTAGCACCAAACAACTTGATAGGAATGGTTTGAGCTTACTAACCTTATCTGTACTCTTGCTTGTAGTCTGTTGTTTGAATATCTTCTGGAATATCTCAAGTATATCTTTCACTTGGCCCGAGGTTGAGGGTTCTTCTGTTCTGACAAACTCTGGGAATACATCCATGATTATGCACTTCTATTCTTGAACATCAAGTGGTGCTTTCTTTTGCGCAGAAAGTCACACCTGCGGTCGTGCTTATGCTGCAGGCTCTGTCTGTGTAGCTTGATTTGCACCTGTCACAGCACCTCCCCTTGTTACCACTACTACAGTTGGTTCTCATGGTTCTGTGACTATCATTCATATGTTAGCATTAGCATTCGGGTTGGGATAATTCTGTGCAGGATTTGGTGCAGTATTTGGTGTTGGGTTAGCTTCTCCAATCGTCCGAGCTTGCCATTGAGTGATAAGTTGCGGACATTGCTCCACATTGTGATCTTGTCTACAATATGAACAAGTATTTTCAAGTTCAGGGAATTCTCTAGCATAATGGCCCTATACTCCACAATTGTAGCATTCCATTGGCCCTCTTCCTCAGCCAAATCATCCTCCTCCTCGACCCATGTAATTGCCACCCCCCTCAACTGAAGTTGAGGTGGTTGCGGAAGGTATTATGGTTGTTGATATTGTTGTTGATATTGTTTATATGGGGCCGTATTCTAAAACTATGGTGCCATCTGAAACTGTTGCACAGCCTGAAATTGAGGGGCAGCCTATTCACTCTTTATTTGCTCCTCAGTATTCATTAGATAGGCATCTATCGTCTTCTCTCTCATAAGTTGATAGGCCCTACAGTCTTTTTCATCATGGCCTACAGATGTACAAAACTTACAATACAAATTAGCTGGGGTACATACCGTCTTCACAGGAACATGCAATCTACGTCACGGTGCCCTCTTGTCTAGCATATGTTGCACCAGGGCATCCCCTGGGTACTCAATGGATTCGGCGTACCAGACGAGATGTGGTTCATGTAAGTCAGACAGTCATCTTTTCTATGTCCATTGGTACTACATCACGTACACTAGAGGTATTCCTGCACCTCTTTTCCCCTTTTTATGTATTGGAGTTAAATTGTCAGATTAGCCAATTGCGACTGAATCTATATCATTCCTGCGGCACCATATCCAATAGGTGAAGCCTCTAGCTTCATCGCCAACTCCAATGCCTCCGTCTACATCGCAATCTTTTTCTACATGAGTGGTCCTCTAATGTGTGGCAGTAGCGCAACAATAAACCACTCTTTATGTTGTACATCTGACACCTGGAAGCTAAATTTGGCCATCAGGGTTTTGAACTGTTGATCAAAGTCCCATACTATCTATGTCGGAGCCTGCTTCTTCTCCTTGATCTCGGTAATACATTGGGACCCATACTGAATTCTGAGATCATTGCTCGTCGAATCTCCTCAAGAGTCTTCTGCGGTGTTCCAATTGGTGCGGCACAAAACATCATGAACCAATCCAGCACATGACCCCTCAAGGTCATGATCATATGTCCCTTCTTTATATCTACATTATGGACTAAAATTACCATCCAAATAGCTTCATAAAGGAACCAATTCTGCTATGGGTCTTCCATGCCATTCCCACTAAAGGTGGGTAATCTAACGGTTGTTCCCGCCATTAGTGTGGCATTGGGGTTTTCACTGGATTCCACGGATTTGTTGGATTTATTGGCATCGCTGATGGGATTCCTTGCACACCAGTCCCAACACTAGGACTACTAGTGTTCATAGGATGTTTAGGTGAGGAGCTTCTAGGTCTCACTTCAGGTGACCTCCCTGGAATGTCATAGTCACGTCTTGTCCTTAACGTATCTGTAGAATCTTCTGATTCTGCTCTCTCATAAATCATACTATACTCCTCCTCTTTTTCATGGGACCTTCATTTAAGTGTGACTCCCACCCATATTCACCCTCCCTCGGTAAGCTATAATCCCTCCTACCTCCTACTACCTTCCTCCTCTTTCCTGACCGAAACCTCCTTCCGCTTCTTAAGAATCTAGTGTCCAACTCATATTCTGAGCTTCCTTGGAACATTTCTTCTTACTACCTTCCATATTACTCCTAAATTTTATGCATCATATCTCCTTCACATACTGCATGACTCAATCGCTGAGTTTTAAAATACCCTTTTCATAAAGGAGCATTTTAATCCACAGGTTTATAGACATAAGGTACCTTCCCCGAGGTCCTTGGAAAAATTATCTATCTACCTCGCTATACGAGGTTATTGCTTCAAAAAAAAACTCAATAAAATATCCTTCTAATATGCTATCAATCCAAAAATCAACAGCTCTGGAAATAGGGTTACTTACTTGTACCACTTCTTGTGTTAGCTGGTCGGTCCACTCAACTACTCCTCTTCTCTGGAAGTTATTCTGTCGAGTCACTAACTCTGACAACCACTCTTTCAATATAATGGGAAATTTTGTGAACAAAATATCATGGATATTCGAGTATAGATGTCACTGTACCCAGTTCTCAGGACTCAACTGCAAACCCTCGCTTGCCTTCAGCACAAATACCAACGTCTTTGACTCCAGCCAATCCTCGACTTCACTCTTGGTCAGGTGCCACAACATTTCCCTCGGTTTGAGCAATAAGGTCTCGGAAATGGAACCATTTGTTGGCCACTTTTCCTAACTCACGCGACCCAAGTTCTGCGTAGCCCGTCAACCCAACAAACACCCGAGATATCGGCCCGACAGATTAAGCCTTGTCGGCAACGCCTGCAAAGCAGGTGCAGTCTCACCCGAGATATATCTTCAATGGGTAACTGTCAGAATCATGTTTCCACGACTTTCAAGGGATTATAGTCCCTTAGTGCGCATCCAAGGAGATCGACTAAGTCACAAGGATGGGGTCATTTTCGTCGAACTGTAGTGCTCACCGCACATATATCTTATTAACTACTAATGATGTGACACAAATTCAACCTTAGTACTTTAATCTTAACATAGTATAAATAAATTCGATGGACATGCACAATATAATAAACACGTGACAGCGATTGCACCATAGACATAGACCACTACTCAGAACCAGTGCATACTAAATTATTCATGCATTCAGAATTCTTATTGACAGTACGGTATTCATTCAACCTGGACAAGAATTGCATTATAAACATAACATAAACATAAACATAAACAACCACATGCATTCAATCATCAGCACACAAGAGAGTTCACATGGAAACCCATCCGAGAAAAACCATAAGGCGCTCTTCATCTGGCATGAGAAATATATGGCACCTTCAGTCTGCTTCTGACTGTAGACTATCCTAGATCTAGCTATTGGCTCAGACTCTTTCTTTCTCTCATGCTCTTTGTCTTATTTCTCCTAATCTATCGCTACCATCTACTGATCCGCACACGGCCTAGATCTACCTCTCTAGCATCTGCACCCCTCTAACAGAGCTTCCCTTCTATTGTACTATCCCGGCTGCATCCTGCAGACAATTTCTACCAATATACCACACAGAGCTCTTGTCTTTTCTAACCCCTCAAAACAACTGAAAGTAAACAACAACTGTCCATTCTCGAAAAACCTACTAAAATCAATCACGACCAACCAGGGACCAACCCTATAACTATTGAATCCCTCCTATTTATACTATTTTACATGACCACATAGGTTCGACTACATACAGGCAGTCTATTAACTGTCACCATCATCTACCCCTCAGGCTACAGCCATGGCGATCATGACTTGACACGAGGCACTAACGGCCTTACTTACAGCATGCATTCACTCGTGTGGCATCCACCAACTTAAGCCGACTTCAGCACCCATGATCGTCCTAACTCTTTCGACCGTTATACTGCACTTGTGCTACTATTTTACCCTACAACATATTCCTTTCTGCGCAGGTGACCTCTTTCGTTCCTATTCCTTCTTCTGTGCAACATTCTTGATCCATGCAGATTCCTTCTATACTTGTCGCTCGCTTCCTTTTCCTTACTTGTGTTTGCATGGTGACTTAATTCTTGCGCGCTTCTTTATGTGCTATTATTCCTTGTGTGCTTTCCCCAGGCCCAACAATGGTTCATCATCCCCCAATAAAACGTGTCCAAAATCACATGGAACATAATCATGAAAGAATTTCCTATGGTGTGTAGCATGACATGAATCCCTTGAATCTACTACCTAGTAATCACTAGTATTATCTAATGCAAGAATCAAAGCATCTTGTAACACATCACCTACTACATTTTCTTCTTGAGTAGTCTCCTGATTAATGTCTCATTTCTTCTTTGGAGGTCTGCAATCTTTCTTCATATGTCCTCTCTTACCATAGTTCCAACACTCTATCCTTCCCAGTATAGACTTGGATCTTCCCTTTCTAAACTTGATGCAATTACCTGGGTTCCTTTCTCTCTCCATTTGTCTTCCCCTGGTCTCCATGGTCAACGCATTACCTAATGCCTCACCTCTACTTTTTATTCGCACTTCCTTGCTAAGAATAACACCAAGAAAATCATCAAATTCAAGTGTTTGAACCAGGGACAGAGTTGCTTACATCCATGACCAAGCCATTCCAACTTTTGGGCAATGAGCATAGGATTAGATGAACCCTAACCTCATCATCAAAGTTCACTTTTATATAACTTAGATGACTAGTAATTGTATTAAATCCATTTAAATGGTCAACAACAGACCCACCTTCTGACATATTCATTATTAAATAAATGCTTCATTAAAAATACCTTGTTGGAATCCGAGGGTTTTTCATAGAGCTTAGCCAATGCGCTCATCACACCCTCCATTGTATTTTCTTTCAAAATATTGAAATCCATCGACAAATCTAGGCACAATCGTATTGTTCCTAGTGCCTTTCTATTAAGAACCTCCCATTCTTCATCATTCATATTCGTTGGTTGTTTTTTCTTTTTCCCAACGGTAGGTATATATCCTTCTGGTACATATAGTCCTTCATTTTCATCTTCCATAACTGGTATTTTTGGTCGTTAAATTGCTCGACCCTAAAATTTCCTTCTTCTTCCATTGCTCCCACTCAAACCAAGAACCCTTCTTTACTACAATTTTACCATCCAAATAGACCTTTGGCTCTGATACCAATTGTTAGAAAAACAAAATCACAGAGCAATAACAATAAACAATAAACAAGATGCAAATATTATAACACATTACAAGAGAGACAAATATATAATGTGGTTCACCTAAGATGGGCTACGTCCACACAGAAATTTTCAGTCCTTTATTATTATATCATCCACCAAAATAAAGGGATACAACCTGCAACAACCCCGGTGCACTTCCTCTTCACTCTCTCACATTCTCTCTCACGCAATCATAGAGATTGTTTTACAATGCTACAATATAATACATAGTCGTATTACAATGCTTTCCTTTTATATGGGAATTACCATGGGAAAATACCACGAGTTACCCAATACCATGGGTCCGTAAACTGTTGGCAACAAAACATCCCAAAAAATTCTTTCAAGGGATTCACCCCCAAACCCCTACGAGGTGATGATGTCCCTTCACACCCCATGTTGGGACAAGTGTACAATAAAACTATGGTAAATACTTGAATAATAAAGTCTCTCAATATGTAAGATAAGGCTCCACAACCAACATCTAATAGCTTCAATCGTCTTGACAACTCACTGAGGTAAGCAAGTCATCGATGATTAAGTTCTACTATCATTATCCGTGTGAGTCGAGGAATTTGTATTGTCAACTTCAAGAGTCACAATAGACCAACTACTATGTGACTCAGGATCAGAATTCATCGATCGATTTAGAATTCCGCAGATGGATACAATCGATCCAAAATATTCAATAATGTCAAACAAATCACTGTTCAATATACTAGAGGAGGATTTCAACATCTTGTTACCTAAATATTTTTATCAAATATCATACTTGTGCTTAAGATGATCTGTTGTTTTATAGGATAAGATAGTCTATAATCCTTCGACTCTTCAAAGTATCACATCATGATTCAAGCATGGATATTTACATCTAATTTCCTTTTGCATTTATCACTAATATGTTCCCAAGCAACACATCCAAAGGTTCTGAGGTGTCCAAAAGAGGGCTTCCTACCATTCCATTTTTTGAAAGGAGTCATATCAACGACAACTCAAGTTGGTACAAGGTTCAGAAGATAATTGGAGCAGTAAATAGCTTATGCCCAAAACTTTATTGGGAGATATTTGGTTTGTAGTAGACACTTGGCCATTTGTACCAAAGTCTGATTCTTCCTCTCTGCAATGCCATTTTTCTAAGGGTTGTGAGGGACTGGTATCTACTAGGAAATACCATTTTGCAAGATATATTCTTCAAACTGTCAGCTCACATATTCAACACCATTTTCTGATCTCAAACATTTAATGGTTTGTCCACACTACTTTTCATCCAGTGCCCTAATTCCTTGAATTTTTCAAATACTTGACTCTTATTATTCTAGAAATATACCATGTGAATCAAGAGAAATCATCAATAAAGGTAAAAATGTACTTCACACCTACTAATGAAGGTTTTTTCATGCAAGATATATCATTGTGGACAATCTCCAATCAGTTTTGTGCACGCTAGGATTTCCCTAAAACAAAAGGTGCCTAGTGATTCTTTCTAAGCATACATACTATACAAAATCCATCAGGTGGAATATTATTTGGAATAATAGTAACTATGTTATGATTTATCATCATTTTCAGACTTCAAAATTTTAGATGACCAATTCGTTCATGCCAAGTTCGACTTCTGTCATCAGTTTGAGTAATGAGTGCAGTCATCCTAGTCATCCTGGAAACATTCATGGAAGGATCACAAAACTTATAAAGTTTGAATTTGGAGTCCAAAACCCTTGGAGAAACGGGTCCCCCCCCGCCAAGCCTCAAATCCTTTACTATAAGCTAATCTAACCAAAACTCAGTATTTTTCTTAGTCTTTTTCAGTTGAGAAATTGACATCAAGTTTGCACTCAATATTGGTACATTATAAACATTGGATATGAAATAATGATGGCAGTCAACATCACCATTTCCAGTGAAAGTGAGAGCATAATCATGAATGACATAAATATTCTCTTCAGGAGCACCACTTAAGGAAGAAAACACAGAAGTATCATTTTCCATATGATGAGTACATCTGGAGTCGACTATCCATTCGTTCTGGGTGGTGTGGGCATGAAATGCTCGAGAACTGCTGGCAAAGAAGGTATAATTTTTAGAAGATTGATTGTTCGACTATCGATTCGATACACTATCCTCAAGGTGCTTTACTTTTCCTTTTAGATCCTTCATCTGCTTCCAACATTTATTTTCAACATGTCCCACCTTTACACAATACTGACCGGTCTTCTTCTTACAATCTTTATTTGTCAACAAAGAATCTGCATTTTTCGCTTTTGTAGGCTTGCCGATACATTCTGGCCATTGATCTTGCATACCATGTTCTTAAAGGTTTTGCTTGACCTTGAATTTTATCAAGTGATATTGGTGCTTACTTCCAAGCTTCCCTTCTTCAAGCAACTTTTGTTGATCATTAGTAAAAAAATCACTAATAGAAGTATCAAAGGTAAAATCCTTACTATCTTTCTTGTGTAACATCTAGTTTTCTTGAAAAGAGGAAGATAATACATCATATGTTTTCTTCAAATTCATCAAAACCAGCTCGCTGCTCAATGAGTCCAAAAATAGGGGTCATTGGTCCTAACCATTTCCACAAAATTCACAGCATCCCAAGGTTTAGTCGGTTGTTGTAGTCACACTGACCATGTTCTTCTCAACTATTTAATCATTTGACCAACCAACTATTCATTCATTCCAGTGACATTCCTAGTCGGACCTCCAGTCGAGTTCTCTACAAGTCGCATGTCATCTAATAACTGTTTGTTTCCAGAATATACAGAGATGTGATGAACCATCAAACTCCTTAGGCTCCAACAACACTAGGCATGGTGGTTGTGTATTATTTTTCAAAATTCTACGACTAGGAATTTAGTAATTTAATTGATGCAATGAATATCTATGAATCAATTCTTAAAATAGAGGATGATATTAATTCCAAATCCATTCAATTGTGTCTTGAAGACATCTTTAATGTGATGAAGATTTAGGTTGAGCACAAGTATTAAGTCACATGACAACTCATCTTTGAAGGGGTTGATTCTCTAAACAGTGTGGCCTAATAGCTAGGATTTTCAAGAGATCATAAGGGTCATTTTGGCACTTACGTGGCTTGGAGTCAAATTCTACAAGTTGCATTGGATTCATGACGACAATATCATCAAATATGGTCAGGTTGGTTGACAAAATTATCACTTTCACCAAACCCCAAAAATATGCACGAAAACATTTTTTTTAATAAACATTGAAGCCTCGTGCTTGTAAATGAATCACCCAAAACTAATTATGTCATATTCCCCACTATCTATGTTATGTAGGATTCCAATACATTAGCAGGGATCGACACTAGATATCATCGATTAAAATATTTTACCCCTTGAACTAGAACAATTGATCACTTAATGAACCTCATGCTTGACAACAATTGAAGGATTGAGTTTCTCTTGGAAATAGATCTAAGTCCACCAATTATAAATAAATAATATATAAATATAATATGAGCCGAGAGTGAGTCTTAAACTGAGAAAAAACCACTTACGACTGAGGTACGAGGATAAAACCTATGGACCATGGGGCCTACTAGTCGCAACTTGGATGAAGTTGCAATGCATGTTGATTTACTCGTGTAAGGCCTTGGTGATTAGTAAAATAACATTTACAAAGACATGATGGCTACAAGAGGGAAATCGCCAAGGTATGAAGTAGATTGAGATATAGCGGCTTATCCCAACTTGAGTGTTTACATGCAGTTTGTCAGGTGTGATCGCAAGCAAATATTTGGAGACAATGGTTATGGTTTGTGTACAGGAAGCTCAAAAGCACCATATAGGGCCATGAAACTGACACTAAAATCACTCAATCATTCGCATCAAAATAGTATACCAGTAGAGGGTAAAATAACTAGACCCAAAAGTACATATTACTCATTCAAGGATGACGATGACGATTGACAAAGATCATCGTGAAGGAATCAAAAAACATTCTGGAAGTTGGAATTCATTTACATTATTTATTATTCACAAAAAAAATTAGGAAGCCAAAATTTAGCTTGGGGGTTCCTACTTTTCTATTCCAAAGTAAAGAAAAGTAGGGATGAATTTGTGGGCTCAAAAATTGGTGAACCATTGGAAGAACTAGTTATCTCTGCTTTAGATCACTCAAACACTTACATTCATCCAAGTGTTAAATATAATATTGTCAAATGGGCATAATAGTTCCTATATTTATGGGTACTACTTCGAAAGTGCACCTAAGATGATATTATGGCAATTCTCTGGGAGTGGGAGTATGGATTTTATTTACCCAGCTTAATTCCAAAATGTGCATTGCACTAGGATTAACACCACAAAGTCAAAATCATAAGTATACAAGTGCTTAAATATTTTTCCTTATCACTTATACCACAAGCATGGCTTTGTTACCTGTAAGCATCCATAGCCTCGACAAATTTTCCTTTTAAACCTTGTTTATGATTTAACGCTCTTGTCCCAAATTACCCTTTCGGTTTGCATATGTAAATACATATTTATTTTTTATATCTTACATTTTGTTGCTTTTGTATGGAGTATATGGGGGATAAGGTTCAATAATCCCCGTAAGGGCGTGGGATGGTATTTTAGAGTTATTTTGATTCGTTGCACACTGTCATACCTCTAATTCTTCCCATGGGTTTTCCACTTGAAAACATCATATTCTTTATCTAATTAAGTGTGTGTAATGGACGAGGTTTGCCAAAAAATAACCGAAAGATGCTGAGAGTCCCACTTACTATTTTTCTCAGGTAAATTTTTTCAAGTAGATCAATGTTCCACCATGACAAGGATCCTATTATAAGCTCCCAAATAACTTGTAAGAATGCTTAGATTAAGTTCTTTGTTATTAGTTAAACATGCTACGCGTCCTCTCAAATGGTACCATTTTGTAGAACTCAACCCTTGACACCTCGACATATAAAGTCATGAGTTTTGAAAGACCTTTCATGTTAACTAATGCTGAAGGTTTTGACTTGTAGTATGTGATTCCAAGATTGATCAAAACATGAAGCAGAAAAAGGGGTGTGTGCAATCAAGGAAATCCATTAATATTAATGACATTGAAAGGGTGATAACTTGAAACCAAATAAAATTATTGGTTACAAATAAGAAAAATTCAAAGCGCACCATCAATTTTAGCTTAAATTTTAGTGCAACTTAATCTTTTCATATTTTCTTTCAAAACAAGAGTCACAAGCCAAATACAAAGAGAAAGGTCAAAAATCAAATCATCAAATCCAACCTTAAACAACATGGAAAATAGAAAAAAAAAATTAAAAGCATTATGCCAGGAGAAAAACATCAAGAAACATGCCAACCGGATTATAAGAATCACTCCCTATGACATTGACTTAACCAAGTAGATCCATGATTTCAATGTTATTCCCAAATCACTTACTACTCATACACTCCTTATTTATGCAAAGTATCCCTTCATAGTTGATTCTCCATGTCTTTCACATAATCCTCACTCGGTTCCGAAACATATATTCTAATGATATTACAAGGATGGTTGTCTCAATAGGAATTCAATTAAGCTCACATAATGGGGTCGAGGTTGGAATGGTTAGTAGGGTTAAAAATCGACACGATTATCCAAGGATCCAAGGTACTCTTATGGGATTAGAAGGGGGTCTCAACATCATAGATTTTAGAGCATCATGTAAGACCGTGCACAAGAAATAAAGGGTAATTAAAGAGATATTTTTTGTTATATTGTGATTCATTTCATCATAATATCATATTTATTAAAATTACAAAAGCAAGAATCATGTAGTTTCAAATTACTCAAACAATAACTATGATTGAAAAGAAATTATTGGGGTTTAGTTTCTAGATCGTGGAATACTTACCTGTGAATACGAGAAATATATTTATTTGGTATTCAGTTGGTTGATGCATATCCTTTCATTAAGTACCTTCCAAAATAGATGGAATTAATAAGAACATTGCAGTTACTGAGTGTTGTGCCTCAGTCTCTTGGGAGATGCGCCCCAAGTCCCTTCCCCTCTCTTCCTTATCCCCTTCCATTTTCATTGCAGGTGATGGAGAGCTAATGACCAGAACCCAAATCTTTAGATAATACATATGCAACATCCAAGACATCCATTGAATACGAGCTCCAGTGAAGGAAACTTCACCTATGCTCCAGTCCCCACCTTGGTGTTTGATTTGGGCCTCATATCCTCAGTTTTGTATCCCATTCTTGAATAGATCAGTCCTCCAAACCCATTCATGATATTATTAGCCAAAATACTCTTATTATTATTTCTTTAATACAGTAATACTTCTGTCCAATGAGCTCTCATGTTAATTTTTCATGAGTGAGCCTTTATTTTCCCACTAGATGGGGGTTTTTTATCAGTTTTTGTAATAAGAATGAAGTAATAGCCATGAGATGAAGTTTTAAATGATATTATATGTAAAATTATGATATATTAGTCTCAATAATTCATCATTATCAGGTATGAGTTATTCTGGTACGAAATTCATTAAATTTTGCACACCCTTGCTAGTTGACTAGGTAAATTTTACTAGTCTTATAGTTTTTCTCATTCTGAAATATCTATGCATCCAAATGACATTACAAAAGTTGTTGTAGGTATTTAAATGACCCCAATACCAATAACAAAATTCAGACAGAGATTTAGTTGGTTCTGTATCTGTTTTGGACAACCATGTTTACACAGGGTCTCCCTGGGCCAAAACTACCAGTTTTTCCCAAATATTTCCCAACAGCCCCAAATCATTCCAGAAATTTTATTGAATGTAAAAAACTTAATTTTAGGCTTATTAATAGTGTGAAAAAACCTATGAATCTTTTACAATACCCTAGTTTATTGGATGTGAAATTTTCTTCTGATTTGCACGGTTGGGTGACCCAAAAGCATGGGAGTAGGTTTCAACGGAGCTGATTCCAAAACCTAAATGGTCTCCGATTTAAATATGTTAGGGAATATGAATTTCATGCCCTAAATTTTCCTTGGTTTCTCCCATCTTCCTGCTGCCCTGTTTGCAAAAGTATCAGCCACTTTCCCTTCTTTTCCTAGTTTCAAAAGTTGACTGATTAAGTGAAAATTTCCATTTAGAATTTTCATCATATTTGAAGAAGAGATAATATTATGATCTGATTTTATATCAGGTATATTACAGTGGTATCATAGGATGGTCCTCCATACTTGGTCTTGATATTCATTAATGGGTCCAAAATTTAATTTCGATTCTAAAAGAAAGGTCTCTGAAGAAGAGGAAGTTGACTCAGTGGAAGGGAGATTCCATGAAGATATCGATGAGAAGGATGAGTTCATAAAATTTGTGAGAAATGTATTGAAAGGGCTGAGTGAAATTTCAGCCAATATCATTCAGTATGGTCAAGAGACCAGAGAGTTCGTAGCTAAGCAGCTGGGTGCTAAAGATGGAGAAGTGAACAACATTGGAACCCAGTCTGAAGAGAGAAATATCTTAAGTGGATCCATATTCTCTAAGACATGGCCTCATAATAGAACTATGGAATATAAATATGAACATAATTTTCAGCCCCAAACCACCATTCCTAAGTTCATGGAATTCCCAAAGGAAGACCCTGGAGTGCAGACTGAAACAATTGCTTCATGGGAGGAGAAATTTGATGCATATCAAACCTTGAGTAAGGATTGCAGAAGGGTTATGCCATTCAGATATTTTTGTGAAAATTGGTATAGAGGGCAAACAAGAGGAGTTCAAAGGCTTCCACAGTAAAATTTTGAGTTTAGAAATGCCATTGTCAAAATCACCTTGACATACTTTGATGGCACTTCCAAGTGCACAATGAGCTCTTGGATTCAGAAAATGGACACCTATTTCAAATTGAATCCTATGGTACAGAGGGATGCCATCAAGTTGGAAACCTTACAAATTGATGGGAATCCAATGATTGGTGGTTTCATTGCATGAATAACTTGGGCCATGATCAACTAGTTACCTATGAGGAATTCACCCAGAGACTAACAAAAAGGTTTGACCAAAGAGATCCTGACATCTCTTTCTATGATTTGGCACATATTAGACAAGTGGGAACTCCTGAAGCTTACATATTAGAATTCCAAAAGGTGGTAGTAATTTTCACTGATATATTAGAAGAAAGGATGATCCTTTTGTTTACAGAAGGGCTGACTGAACCTTTGAGAGGGCTGGTGAAAGCTTATCGACCCACAACTCTGCAAGAAGTGGTGAGCACAACTAGAGACTTGCAGATGCAATTCTGAGGACAAAGTATCCTCCCAAAACCTACATGCCTCTTAAATTGCAGAATCAAAGACTTTCGATGAGGAACTTTCCTACCCCTGGCAAGAAATATTACTCCTGCAAGAATCGAGATGAGTTGAGGAGGAAAAAGCTTCTTTTTGCCTGCCAAGAACCTTGGGTTTCAGGCCACAAGTGTGTGAAGGGGAAGGAACACTACATTGAAGTGTTCTCTAAAAGTGATTAGGAGATGATGGAATAATTTGAGATGGAATATGGGGAATATGAAATGGTTGAATAGGAGATTTATCTCCCTCATCCCAACAGTGAAATTGCAGTACTAAATGGAGTACCCTGGTTCCATACATTGAGGTTGAAAGGAGTACTGCAAGGCCAAATATTCACAGTCCTTGTTGATGGGGGTGCCACCCATAATTTTATTGATGTAGCCCTTGTGGATAAAAGAAATATTCCAACTGAGTCCTTTGAAGGATTCACTGTGTTCATCCCGAGGAGCCATACCATCAAATTCAATCAGTGGATTCTAAACCTGCAAGTGAATCTAGGAGACTGCACAATGAAATACAAATTTTATGTTGTTAATGTGGCCAACACCAACATGGTGTTGGGATTTAAATGGTTGTAATCCATTGGAGAACACTCCATGAATCACAAAATACCCCAACTAAGTTTCAAAGATGTTGAAGGAAAACCTGTAGTTCTGAAGGGTATGAATACTTACCCAATCCAATTAATTTCTACCAACATCATGAGATCCACTCTGAGGCATGGGGACATTGAATGGGTTGTTGAATGCTTCACTAAGGGAACTACTTTCAAGGTTTCCTCCCAGACCAAATACATAAAAAATATGTTGCACAAGCACAAGGGGGTTTTGAAAACCTTCCAAATGGAATGCCACCTGACCATGGTGTTGAACACAGAATTGAGTTGGAAGTTGGTACATTTCCAATAAAAATCCATCCCTATAAGCATACAAATAAATTCAAGGATGAGATTGAGAAGGCCATCAAAGAGCTCCTTGATTTGGACCTCATTTGACCAAGCTCTATTCCTTTTTCTTCTTCAGTGTTTCTGGTGAATAAGAAGGATGGTACACTCAGAATGTGGATAGACTATTGAGCCTTGAACCAAAAAACCATAAAGAACTGATACCCAATTCCTCTGATTGATGAACTAATGGATGAAATGTATGGGGAAAAATTCTTCTCCAAAATAGACCTTCGATCTGGATACCACCAAATCGGAATTAGGGATGAAGCCATACTGAAGAAAACCTTTCATTGTCATTTCAGTCATTTTGAGTTTTTGGTCATGCCATTTGGCTTGACTAATGCTCCGAAAACTTTCCAATCATGCATGAACAAGGTGTTCAATGAGTAGCTCTGTAATTATTTTCTTGTCTTCTTTGATGACATTCTTATTTATAGAAGGACATAGGAGGAGCACCTGCTCCACTTATATATGGTGCTCATTATACTTGCAGATCAATCCTTCTATGTGAAGTTGTCCAAGTGTGAGTTTGGCATGACCGAATTGTTATATCTCGACTTTGTGATATGCCAAGAAGGGGTCCAAGTGGACCAAGAAAATATAGAAGCCATATTGAGTTGGTCAAACCCAAGTAACCTCACCGAACTGAGAGGATTAATTGGCCTTTGTAATTACTATCGTAAATTTGTCAGAGGATACTCCCAGTTCACTACAATTTTGACAGATCTGACTAAGAAGGGTGCATTTAGTTGGACTGGGGAAGTTGAAAAATATTTCCAAAAGATGAAGGATATAATGAGAATTTTTCTGGTACTTGATTTACCTAATTTATCCAAACCTTTTGTGTTGGAATATGATGCTTTTGGAAAAGGAATTGGAGTTATTCTGATGCAAGATAGCCCCCCTATTGCATTCGAGAGAAGAAAATTGCAGCCTCATGAAAGTTTGTATTCAATCTATGACAAGGATATGTTGGCCACTATGCATACATTGGCCAACTTCTGACAGTATTTGATGGGAGGAAAATTCATAATGAAGACTGATCACAACAGTCTTAGACACTTCCTAACCTAGAAAGAGCTCAATGACAGGTAGCAGAAATGGATGAGAAAATTATAGTCATATGACTTTGATATTGAATATAAAAAGGGGAAGATGAATGTTGTGGCTGATTCTGTTTCCCACAAGCCTGCACTCTCTTAGTTGCAGATTCTAACTGAGTGGAAGATACAATTGGGCACCGAAAATTCAAGGAATCAGTTTGCTTGTGAATTTTTGGATGGGATATGTCATAATGAAAAATACAAGGTACATGATGACCTCATCTAATAAAAAAATAGAATCTTATTAGTGCTTGGATCTACATTAAAGAAGAATATTCTGGAAGCTACATATGATGCACTAGTGGTTGGCTGCCCTGGTTTCTTAAGACATGCTGGAAGGTAAGAGAGAGATTCACCTAGAAGGGTCTCAAAAATTATGTTCTTAGGCATGTGAGGGAATGTTATGCATGCCAGCAGAACAAAGTGGAGCACACCCACCCTGTTGGACTCCTCTAGCCTCTTCCTATTCCAGAACAGAAATGGGAGAGTGTCTCCATGGACTTCATCACTAGGCTTCCAAAGGCTCAAGGAAAAGACAACATTTATGTGGTAGTTGAAAGGTTGGCCAAATTTGCACACTTCTTTGCAGTCACCTCCACTATTTCAGCTAGTGAGGTTGTTGCTTTATTTTTCAAGAATGTTTTCAGGCTGCATGGATTTCCCAAAACTATAATCCGTGACAGGGACAACAAGTTCACTAGTTCCTTTTGGAAGGCTCTTTTTGGACTGGTGGGAACAAACCTAAATATGAGTACCAACTATCACCCCCAGATAGATGGAAAAACTGAAAGGGCGAATCAATGGCTTGAAGGGCACCTCTATAATTATGTTACAAGACAACAAAGAGTTTGGGCCACTTGGCTCCACCTGGGTGAGTTCTACTATAATACCACCTCTCATCTTTCCATCGGAATGACCCCATTTATGGATCTGTATGGGTATGAGGTTCCAACTTTTGCAGATTTAATGTTTGGATACTAGATAGCCCAAAAGACTAAATATTGGTTACAAGAAAACCAAGACATTCTAAAGGCATTAAAAGAGAATTTACATATGGACCAGAACAAGCAGAAAGTGTATGTAGATAAGCATCGAACTGACAGAGTATTCCAAGTAGAATACTTAGTCTAACTAAGGCTGCAACCTTACAGACAATATTATTTGAAGAAGAAAGGGGATGAAAAAGTTTGGCCAAGATTCTAAGAAAAAATGGTGAAGTGGTCTACGAGTTAGAATTTCCACAAGAGAGTAAGATCCATAATGTTTTCCATGTATCCTGTCTGAAAAAGGCAGTTGATTGACAGATAGTGGCATCAGAAGAACTGCCACCCCTAGATGATGAAGGCCATTTGGTCTTAGTACCAGAGAAAGTGTTACAGGTTAGAGAAAGGAAACTGGGGAACATAACCATCAAAGAATATATGATTGTGGAAGGGGTTACCTAGTGAATATGCCACTTGGGAGGAAGAGCAGATCTTGCAACATCCTAGTTTACTTTTGCTTGAGGAAAAACAAACTTGGGAGGGGAGGACTATCATGTCCCCACCTTTTTCAAAACCAAGAGTGTTGTCCTTGGTAAACATCTAGGGGTTCTAAGTGACATTAATTAATTAACCTAGGGAATTTTTCTAAAATAATTATGTAAGAGGCTTATACTAAGTTTGATTTATTGTCATTATTAAATATTGTGCAATTAAATATGTAGAAATTAAGTTTCCATGTCAGGAGGGCGCACTTGGGAAAGCCAACTTGCCAAGGAGGAAAATTAGAAATTGTCAAAGGACTGACGAAAGAAAGCAGACAAAGGGGAAAACACCAAAATCCAAGAAAAACACAGTCAGACACAAAAAAGGCAACCCTGGGTCAAAGGAGGGCACGGTTTCCCTTTAGAGGTTCAGTCACAAAAGTAGAAGGCCAGAAAAAGTTGTCATAAGAAAAAGCAGGTAACTCTACGCCAAAGGAGGGCGCAGTTTCAATTCTGAGGTTTAGTTAAAAAAATAGGTAGGCTAAAAAGGTTGTCATAAGGAAAAGAAGGAAACTATGGTCCTAGGGAGGGCACAATTTCTAATTTGGATGTGTTGTCGCCTTTCACACACCTGGGGGTTGAGTGCAGCAGAAATATTCAAGCTGCTAGGTGTGTCCTTTGGGGCAAGTATCGAGTCAAGTACTGTCACTTGAACTTGACTCCTTCGTTTAGGAAAAATCCTAATGAAGCCAAGGGGGGTGGTCCCTAAGAAATACTTGAACTAAGGCTCTTTCTATTTTAGTTCTTAATGACAAAATTAAGTCATTTTTAGGATTTTTTTGGTAAATAATTCCGTCGCAAGACTGATACAAAATTGTTTAAACATTTGAAAAAATATAACATGAGTATATAAAGATTAATATCAACAAACTGATAATTAGATGAAAAATAGGATTGTTTTGTACTCATATCAGTGCCAAATGGAGTAAAAAATGCTGCTAAAAAGGAAATGTTTTGCAATGTGTCTTGGTCAGTTTTAATTATTAAGGATGAATTGATTTAAGGGAAGGGGGATTATCAATATACTTATGAAGTACTGAGAATATGTCCGAAGAGATGAAAAAATTGGTTCCTCACTCATAAATGTGTGATGAATCAGAATCTCTGAGAAGGTGTTCAACACTACACCAACAAGGGTGTAGCCTAACTGTATATGGAGGTCACTATTCAGTAGTTCCAGTTTCCTTTGAGAAATTTTCCCAATAATTTCAAAAGGAGTTGTGTCATATTTTCACAATGTTTAGAAGTTTGTTTATTTTATTACTGTGAATTATTTATTTATATGTGAATAATTGATCAGTGCGCATTCCTGATTTTGATTATCCCAAAGCTCAGGGAGAACCTGCGATGGGCAAGAGCATACAACAGAATGGGAAAATGTTTGTTCCAATTATATACTGAAGCAAAAGTATTGTGGTAGAAAATAAATACTAAATCCAAAAATAATCCACAAGATATGTGTCACTTTCTGATCATCCACCAATAATCGACAAGAATCCTTTGGTTGGTGGAGAGAGCATACTTCGTGGCAACGAGCAAGGGAAAAAAATTATTTAAACAAATTTAAAGATGTAAATGAAAAGAAATAATTAACTAATACAGCCTTCAAATAAAGCGGATTGTGTGTGTGGTATTGTCAGAAAAACTCAAGCGATGAAAGAGACACTACCAATCCCCCCAAGGGGGATGAAGTGTGGGCATTGTAATCCCACTTGATTTATTTATTAATTATGATTACAATATCATAAAAATTAAATTAAAATATGTCTTAGAACCTATAAAATAGGTATAAATACTTATACAATTTTATGGAGTGAAGGGGAAATAAGAAGAAGGGGAAAATGAAGGTTTTGTGGTGTCTCGGGAGACCAAAAACTCGAATTTTGAGTAGAGATTCCTCCTCTTTTTATTTGGATCTGATAAAAACCAGAAATTTAAATTATTATACTATGAGTTAATTAATGAATAAAATATAAAACCAAAACTAATTTCAGTACTTGCAAAAGATTGGAAACAATTACTAGTTTTTAGAGCACTGAAATGACAACTTCAGCTTCAGTAAAAGATTATTCTTTTTAAGAACTTTTAAATCTAAATTATCTGATATGATAAATATTTATATTGATAATATCATACTTTTAAATCAGATCTATCAAATTTTCGTATTCAAACTATGTAATTTAAAAGAGGAGAGAGAATTGTTTTGAGAAGATGGAAAGCAACTTCAAGCCTCACTTGATATCATGATGAAAACTTTGGAGACTCTATAGAAATAATATAAAACTTGAGAGATTGTCAAAGATGAATAATATACAACTGATTTCAACCCCTCCTTTGAAAAAGTAACCTGCAAAACAAATCTATGAGAAATTCGTGCATAAAAAGTTAGATCTAGTGTACTTAAAAACAAGAAATGAGAAAGAGTCGAAATACAATTGAGTATGAAAAAATAATCCCCTATATATTGAGATAAAAATACCCGTAAGAAATTTAAAATAGTAAATTCCTACTCTATGTTCCTTAGGACGGCCTTCTAAGCTAGATCTAATAGCAATTTTAAGGAAAAGGAAAAAACAATTCAGAAATTTAACAATGTCACCTCAATACTTGCAAGCAATCATCTCATAACAGAGTAGACCTAAAAAGTATTAAATTGTATTCATAAATATATAAACAATACAAAATATCATAGGTTTCTTACATCCATCCTGATTGAGGAGCAAAACCCTGCTTTTATATCAAAAAAGAAGCTCAAACCCCAAGGGGGTGGATTTTCCAAGTGTGAGGTGGTTTTGGGGATTGAGATAATGGTGGGAGGATGTTTTAATTCATGGTAGGGAAGGCTTCCACCTATATTGAGGTATCCCACTTGTTTTGGGAAGAATTTACCTCCTCTAAGCACTTCATCCAAGTGGCAAAACCATCCTCCATGAGCGAATTCTCCCCCCTTTTCTGGAAGTGATTTGGAGCCCTTCCTTTAATGGTTGAATATGCTCATATATGCTCATAAATTTCCTAGACAATATCCTCAACAAATTTGACACATCAGAGTCAAGTCCCATACAAGATTCCTTTGATTTAGGAATTGGATTTTCTCAAATTTTCCCATTTATTTGACCCGCTTAGCCATTTTGGAGAGAAAATCCAAATTAATAATTGAAAATTACTAATTTGACTCTCAAAAATGGGTTAAGGGGTTAAGATAGGTCTCTGGCTCCAAAAATGAGCATCCCTGTGACCAAATTGGATCCCTAGGCCCAATTTTATGACCTTTTGAAATATTACAATTAAAATACACCTTATTGATGATTTTATTAAAAACCTAAAAATTAAAAAATCCTAAGTGGGGATTATTGGATGTTCACGAAACTCTTGACATATGAATAGCATGGTATAATAAATATACCCTAGGCTTTATTAACCTTTCTGAGAAAAAAGTTACCAAACTCACCATCCCAACTTTGGAGGATTTTGAGTGAAAAACTCGAAAATTATATGTCGGTTAAAAAAGCGTCACATAATCAACGAAGGGAAAAACACTAAAGGATGATGACCTTGGTGAACAAGTATAAGAATTCAAGCCTTTTATATAAAATAACCTCATTCTATTTCATTTACTACAATTCCCTCGAAAGGGTGTGAACGTCCAAAAGAGGCCACAACTTGCCCTGATGAAACCACAAAACTTTTGAGCACTCAGTAAGAACAAGTGATTTATTCCAATCCTTGGTGGCTCACTTGAAAAAATACCCTAATTTAAACTTAGTGGATAACAATATGAATGGCATGGATAGGGAAACATCTCACATGACACCTACGTGTCAATTTCTCAAGGAGGGCGCACTACTAGGCTAGGTTTAGGGTTTTAGCAAGGGAAACTTGCTCAGCAGGAGGCTGACATTCCCAACAAGTCACCAGAGGTTTATTTAATGACAATTCAAGCTCCATTTAATAGTTTGGTTGATTATTATTTTTGTTTGGATGAATATAAGGCTTCCTTACTAAGTGTTGTGCCTCAGTCTCTTGGGAGATGTGCCCCAAGTCCCTTCCCCTCTCTTCTGTCTCCCCTTCCATTTTCATTGCAGGTGATGGAGAGGTAATTACCAGTACCCAAATATTCATATCAGACATATAAAACATCCAATCCATCCATTGAAGACAACCTCCAATGAGAGAAACTTCACCCACGCTCCAGTCCCTAGCTTGGTGTTTGATTTGGGCCTCCTATCCTCAATTTTGGATCCCATTCTTGAAGAGATCATTCCTAAAAGAGAATTAATTACATGATCAAACAAAATACTCTTATTATTATTTATTCAATACAGTAATTATTATGTCCTTTGATCTCTCATGTTAAGTTTTCATGAGTGAGCCATTATTTTCCCACTAGATGGGGATTTTTTTATCAGTTTTTGTAATAAGAATGAATTAATAGGAAGAAGATGGAGTTTTAAATTATATGACATGTAAAATAATGATATATTAGTCTCTATAATTCATCACTATTAGTTCTGAGTTATTCTTGTACGAAATTCATTAATCTTTGCACACCCTTGCTAGTTGACCAGGTAAATTTTACTAGTCTTACAGTTTTTCTCATTCTGAAATATCTATACATCCAAATGACATTACAAAAGTTTATCTAGGTATTTAACTGAAACCACTACCAATACCAACCTTCATAAATATATTTTTTTGGGTATGTACCTTGTTTGGACAACATTATGTACGCAGGGTCTCCCCGAGCCAAAACTGCTAGTTTTTTCTGAAATATTTCCCAACAACCTCAATTCATCCTAGAACTGTTCTTGACTGGCTGAAAATTCATTTTAGAATTATTAACAGTGTTACAACACCTATGAACCTTTCACAAGCACCTGTTTGATTGGATGTGAAAGATTCTTCCTAGTTGCACGGTTGGGTGACCCAGAAGCGTGGGAGTAGGTTTCAACGGAGCTGATTCCGAAACCTAAATGGTCCCTGATTTAAACATGTTAGGGAAGATGATTTCTCTGTCCCAAATTTTCCTTGGTTTCTCCCATCATCCCATTGCCATGTTTGCAAAAGTATCAGCCACTTTCCCTTATTTTCCTAGTTTCAAAAGTTGACTGATTAAGTGCAAATTTTCATCATATTTGCAAAAGAGATCATATTCTGATCTGATTTCAAATCAGGGATATTACAGATTAGGAAGGGTAACCAAGAGTCAAATTAAGTTTGAAGGCCAAAATCCATGAAGATATTTTATAAATAGGGTTTGCCTATTCTAAAGAAAAGTAATGTGTCTTGAGAACTTTTGCAGAACTTTATATGGAAATTTAATGATATGAATCATTGTTGTCCAAGTTGTTTGGAGACGAACCTCAATTCCGAGGTTGTTATGTATATAACTCCTTCTATTACTTTGCTTTTTTGAAATTTTATAAGAACGTGCTTTTACAAAATGGAATTTTTGCATGTATAAGAAATGTGTATTACTTATGTTTCTCTCTTGAATTGTTTTTTAATAGTCGTAAGCATAGGACTGTAATTAGTTGTTTATAGGCAATGCAAATGGTTACTTATATTCATGGTTTCATTTGTACATTAAATTTAGTGTTGAGGGTAAAAGTTGTTATATATTTGGTACTATGTTTATCTTTTTTATTTAGTTATATTTGCTTGGGAATCATTCCACATTTTTCTTATTTGATTAAGTGCATTTCATTTATATCATCTTAGAAAACCTAAATGGTGGATGAGGCTAAAACCAATTAAAAAAACTCAAATATATAATGGCTACCAAGCCCAAAATCTATTTATTTCCCTACACCAAATGGTGAGGAGTAAAATTAGGAGCTTTCTTTAATGTGATCCACTATTGTTGATGCAAGACATTTCAACCTGTCAACACCTAGCCATCTCACATGGAATGTTCTAGTAAATGAGTAGATTAGTGAATATTAGATCAATTAGATCTAGCATGTCATAAGTATGTTTAGACTTGATTAGTGATCACATTTTTAATCCCTAGATATTGTGGAATTTCATTTCTATTATTATATTAGTATTTCCTTTATTGGTCTGTTAGGAAATTTATTGTACTTGTATTGTTGAGTAGGACCTTAATTGTAACCTCGTCACCTATGTATACCAAGGATGCCTAGTTTAGAACTCATGTCAGTTTTTTTGGTGCATTTTACATTATAAAAGCAGGTTCCTCCCTTGAAGAGGCTTCATAATCATCTCTTTACCTACTATTCTCAATGCGTTGGAAACACTCTGTTTTTAATTTTATGCTATTTTGGAATTTGGTGCATAACATTTGGTATCAAAGCAATTTTTCTATAATGTTTTTGGGAGAGTATATCAAATAGAAAAAATTGAGGCACCTTAGAAGAAATAGTAAAGTTATGCTAAGAAACTTAGGGTGTGGTTCATCATAAGTTAGGATTTATAGTCTACGGAAGTAAGGGTATTTTACTAGTCCAAAAAACTAATCGCAAACAAGTGCTCTAGGTAAAACTATTTTATCTTAATCTTGAGGTATCCAAATTGAGTACCACCTATTCTGTCAAAATAAATATAGGTCATAGTGTTTATGGTTAAAATATAAAAAGGAA
>LPNX010318922.1:615435-652522 GCA_001517045.1 Pseudotsuga menziesii | reverse complement strand
TCTTTTGTGGGCCAAATGGTTGATCACTCGCTATCATCAAGTAGCACTTTCCTGGAACCTTGTTGCACCACTCTGTAGAGAGAGAGTTTGTGTGTGTGTGTGTGCGTGTGTGTGTGTGTGTGAGTGAGAGAGCGAGAGATGTTCATTCTGATACTGGGACCTTGTTCTCCTCCTGTCTTTTGGATTCCCAGCACCATCCCTAGCTGCAGCAATGATATTTTGGGACTATTTAGGCTTAGGCCACTGATTTGGGATGGGAGATGGATATGGATCTAGAATCTCATGAGGTTCAGCCTCAACATTAAGATCATGTTGATCTTGTTCCTCTTCATCTAAATCTGAAATATGTGACAAAACATCATCATCAAAAGGTAGTGCAAGAGTGGTTATACCTGCTTGTGCTTTGGATGGTGGTATATCAAACAATTGATCTTCTCCAAACTGAACATTGCGCTCAATGAAGCATTTGCTAGTTGCAAGTTCCATCAACTTATATGCTATTGCACCCTCAACATATTCCAACAATATGCATTTGCTACTCCAGGCTTGGAAGGCCTTTCTCTTTTCCATGGGTATTCTGGCCCAAGCTTTGGAACCAAAAACTCTCAAGTGAGAGACATTAGGTTTATGCCCATGCAGTGCTTCAAATGGATTGGCCCCAACCACTGATTTATGAGGCACTCTATTTTGTATGTATGAAGCATAGTTTACAGCTTCTTCCCAAAGAGAAGGAGGAATATTCTTGTCTTGGAGAAGACAGTTTTCCATCTCCTTCAATGATCTATTTTTCCTCTTAGCCACACGATTCTATTGTGGTGTGTATGGAACTGAGTGTTCCATTCAAATCCCCTCTGATTCACAATAATGCTGAAAATCTATTTTAATGTATTCAAATCCATTATCTGATCTTATGGACTTGATCTTTTTCCTGAAACTATTCTCAATCAAATCTTTAGAAACTTTAAAAATTCCAAATACTTTTGATTTTTCTTTCATGAAATATACCAAGTAGAACCTAGAACAATCATCAATAAAAGTAAGGAAATACCTGGAACCATTAATTGATGTTGTAGGCATTGGTTCTGGCACATCACTGTGTATCAAATCAAGTGTAGAGGCAGCCCTAGTTTCCTTCCCAACTTCGTACCTCTTCTTTGGATTCTTACCTACCAAGCAACCCGGACATACTCCATCTGATGTTTGAATGAGAGGAAAGCCTTCAATCATTTTTCATTATGGAGTTGCAGGAGATATTTGAAATTGAGATGCCCAAATCTCTCATGCCATATCTCGTTGGTGTTGTTAGCATGAGTCAATAGATATGTAGGATGTGAAACAAGAAAAATGAGAGAACTCATAAGCCTTTGTGGCATGATTAGCAATCCCTTTCGCTATGATATTTACAGTATCTTTTTCTGTGATTTCAACTGAGTCATATTAAAATGTAACTCTCTTAGGAGAGCTAGTATGGGTCATATAATAAACAAACAACAAATTTGCTGCAAGAGAGGGCACATAGAGAACATTCTTGAACTCGCCATGTTGTATTTTAACTGAACCTCTACCGACAGCTGGGATTTGGGAGTCATCTCCCATGTGAATTCTAGGTCCTCCTAATAGAGTGAGAGTGGAGAAGGATTCCTTAGAGGAAACCATGTGGTTGGATGCTCCAGAATCAATCAAGTAAGCTTTCGACTGAGTAAGGCCTTCCTTCAAGGAATGGAATCTATAATTATATTATGTCGGTGGTCCAGCATCAGACGTATTTGCTCCTTATGGAAGGGAAACATTTCATGTTCAAGGAGGGACGAAAGTTGGTCGATTTGCTTCTTCATGCACTAGATTTCAAGATGAAATCCCCTCATATAATATGGACACTTAGTCTTTTCAAAAAAAATCTTTTTGTTGTAGCCAAAGGCTCCTTCGTAAGACTTTGGATTATCTTTTGGCTTTGAATCATAGGCTTTGGGATCCTTCCACTTGTGCTTCCCTTTAGCTTGTGCACTGGTTGATTCTGACATCAGAAGAGCTTAATTCGTAGAAGTTTAAAGCACTCCCATTTGAGCCAACTTATCTTGCTCTTGTATTAAAGACTCAACAAATCCATCTAGAGAAGGCTCTTCCAGAATGGAATGTAGAGACGAATATAGATTACTCTGATCCAAGCTTTCTCAGTACTAATATAACCAATTTCTCATCTTTCCTCTCTATTCTGCATTGCTTACATTGAAGTGCTAGTGACTTGAATTTTGTGAAAACCCGCTGGATAGTTTCGAAACTGTTGGGCTTCAATGCAATGAGATCATTCTCCAATATGTGCCCTCGAATATCATCTTGCTTTCCAAACAATAATTTAAGCTTATCCCAAGATTCTTTCAAATTCTTCAGTCCCTCAAAGTGAAAGAGAATATCTCAGGAGATGTGAGTGCATAGGAAGCCAAATGCTTCATCCAACCGATTCAAGAACTTATTTTTCTCAGTAGGGTGATGAGGCTCTGTCTCTATGCCCATTTTCATCCTAAACATGCCAAGCTTGTGCAAGGAGTCCTGCATATCTTCCCTCCAATCAACATAGTTGAAGGGTGTAAGGATCTGGGGTACAAGAGTTGTAGAATCCACCAATGTTCCTTCCGAACAATCAATTTCTCCGCAAGCTACGTAGGTACCTGCAAGTAACACTGCAAAAACCACAATCAATTCACAATCATGTCAGTTTCAAGCCTTCCACCTCGACATGTACACTTTCTCAGGGTTGCTCACACTTGCAGAGACTTCTCTAGATGAATCTAGAGTTAGCAAGGAAAATATTGCAGAATTTATGTGGAAACCCAATTAGTTCTGGTGTACAATGGAGAGTAGATAGACTTGATGCTAGCCTGAACAAGGCTATGATAGCATGTTTTAATTATTGACCCATCGATCTAAAATAAATGAGTGCAATTGGAAGGTATAATTGTGCAGTTGAATGGACTGAACATTGTACACTGAACAAGACAAATTTGATAGAAAACTGATAAGAATTTATCAGTAAATTACAACATTAATCTTCATTAAATCCAGCAGTATACAACAATGTTACAATAAGGAAAATTTGAATCATTTGGATAAGATTCGAATCTACCAATTGAATCCTAACTGATTAGCTAACTATAAGTGTTTAAATCACTATCAGAGCTCACTAATCTAACTCCACATGTCTAATTCAGTCTACCAATCAGTTAAACCAGTTAAACTGATTAGGTAGGTGAGAAATGGATCCTACTCCCATGCAACCATGCAATACTGGCACTAACTGAATTGAAGGACATCTAACTGAATGTAACTAGAGCTTAACTTAGCATAACTACCTACCAACTACAACCAACTGATGTATGTTGATGGTGGCACTCGGAGTGGCTCCTAAAGTGTAGGGATCGGCACCGATGGCACCAAATGGCACACTGATGGCATCAAATGGCACACTGTTGGCACCAATATCATGGTGTCACCAAACTCTAGCAAATGACTCCTAAGTTGGGAAAATGATCTAATAGACTATATCTTGACGAGGGAGGATTATAAATCCTAATAAAATGCACCTTCAAGAAAATAATATGGCATTGAGATTTTATTTTACGTTGTTTCCATTATAAAATCTAATTCTGTGGAAGAAGCAAGAATAGAATGGAAGTAGGATCAGAAGGCCTACAATATAATTCAACAACTACCACTAGACCACCCTTATTCATTAGATAAATTTGTGTGGAAGAATGATTCACTATGGTACCAATATCGCCTATATTTATGGAAGAATTCCCAACTCAAATAGAAGGTCCTTTTGTAATCACACACTTATTCTAGAGGAGGACATTCAAGGTTCTTGAAAACTTACCCTAACGTAAAGAAGGATTTCTGTCGGGGAGGTCTTAAAACTAATGTCCAAAATTTTGTACTGAAATGTTTGGTTTTCCAACAAAACAATGGAGAGACAATAAAGACATTGGGCCT
Source organism: Pseudotsuga menziesii (assembly GCA_001517045.1). Classification (NCBI taxonomy): domain Eukaryota; kingdom Viridiplantae; phylum Streptophyta; class Pinopsida; order Pinales; family Pinaceae; genus Pseudotsuga; species Pseudotsuga menziesii. Next base: position 648,535 of record LPNX010318922.1, on the reverse strand, counting down.
TCTACAACCATTATCCATTCCAAGTTAGCATTGGTAAGAGGTCTCAATGGATTTTATCATAGGTCTAACAAAGTCAAAAGGAAAGAATGTCATTGTGGTAGTGGTGGATTAACTCACAAAGTACGCACGTTTTTGCTCAATTTGCCATCCTTTTAAAGCAAGTATAGTAGCTACAACGTTCATAGAAAGAATTCAAAAGCTACATGGAAACCCCAATATTGTTAATCCCTAGAGATTGTGACATTACATTTCTATTATTATATTAGTCTTGTCTATGTTATTCATACGAGACCATTATTACATCAGTCTTGTCTATATTTGAAAAATAGGGGTCATATAGCTCAAATACAACATGTGGGATCCATTCATTTTTCCTATGATAACTAGTGACATCAATAACCCTAAACATTTCCCATATTGTTATGTACAAATAAGGATCAGCTATATTATCAATCATGCATACATGTGTTATTATGGTTGGGATACAGTGGATATCATGGCTAGGTTTGTGCACTAGAGAAGTATTCAATGGGATCTAACTACTATTATGGGAGACCAATGTCACTACCATGGAACCAATGTGATAACCATTGGATCTGTGATAGAAGTGAAATTTCTTAATCTCATCCTTCATATAATTGTCATAGAAAGTCCATATTTATCTATGAAAGCATAAACTTGTTAGACACAATGAAACATTGAGAGGGGGGGGTGAATCAGTGAGTTCTTAAAACTTAAACCATTTCAACATTTAAATTATTATTAATAATTATAGATTTACAGTTATAATAACGCAACAAGTATAACAGAAGGAATGATGATCATCAATCACATACTCGTGATAGAGACAGACAAATATTCATCTTTATTTGAGCACCTACTCAAATGAGGTTGCAACGTCTGTTTACAAATTCCTTCTTGTAGAGAGCACCAACTCTCATGTTTTTCTAGCACCCACTTTAATAACATTCTCTAGCTACAACTGGGTGGAAGCACCAACTTCCACTTGTATAGGCTCCAACTTTTACAAAGAAAACAAATTGATTTCCCTAGCACCACCCTACCACCCTTGTTTATCAGACTTCAAACATGTACAGTACAATATTTAGAAAAATAGATATAACAATTCAAACCAACTTTGTTAAGATCTGCTCTTGAATTTTCTTATGCATCTCGGTTCCCCTCATCATCTTTGTTCTGGATATTCTTGGAAGAGCTCAAAGTCCTCTATCGTTCTGCAATCTCCAATTTAACGATGATCCATGCACCAGTTCTCTGTCTACAAAGATCGCAGTGGTCCATTCATCACACACAACCTTATATACATCTTTGTCCTTAAACCCTTTTCCTGTTCGTATTCCTAATGGTCAATTTACATAACGTATCAAGCCGTTCGATGTATTATGAAAGGAAAGAAGTCCAATCACTGAGTAATATTGAACTTCTACAATGCATCTTCACCATTTGGCTTCTTTCGCACTTGTCTTTTTCTGCAACAAATCAAAGTTTTCGCATTCCTGGTTCCTTAGTTTTGGTTCCATAGTACAGGTTCCGCACCATTGATCTTCTTTTTGCTCTCCATGACTGTTGATCTACTGGGGAAATCGGATATTGGGTATGTGATTTTTCTTGATATCATTTCATGATTTCTGCTTTCCGTCTTCCGCACATCCTTTTCTACAGAATCAATCTGCACTGTCGATTTCTTATACAACATTTATCGATCGTTGATCTTAGATCCGGTGCGGGATGTGGATCCCAGGTTTTCAACATTTTGTTAAACAACTTCTATACTTTCCTCTTTCTACACACTCCCTTTCACTGTAGGCTTTCTGTACTCACCTTTTCCGCATGCAGAAATCGGAAGTCGGGAACCTCACTTCCCCAACTTTCAAACTTCAACTTCCCGCACTTCCACATTTTTGGATTCCGCACTTCCACACTTTCGTATTTCCGTCTTTCGAACTTCAGGATCGAAAATCCCAACTTCCAGCCTTAGTCCTTTCCTGTTCTCCCGCTCTCTGCTTTCCAACTTCGGAAATCGAAAATCTAACTTTTCTTATTCTCGAACTTTTGGATTTCTGCCTTTCCACTCTCACACTGCAACACTCATTCCGCGCTGTCGATTTCTTGTGCGGGTTCACTCCTAACCGTCGAATCTATCCATCCGATTACTTTTCAAACTTTTGCAAATTTGCTCCCGACTGTTGATTTCTTTTGTGGATTTATTCTTGTTCATCATATCTTTCCATCACAATAATTTTGGATTTGCTTCAGACCATTGATCTCTTGTTCGGGTTCACTCCTGACCATCTTATCTGTTCATCAAATTTTCTTTCAAACTTTGGTTCTCATAATAATTTCGCGTCCAACCTCTGTGTTAACTCACCTCCTAGTTGAACGAGAGGAATCATTCACAAACGTTGGATCTCAATCCAACCGCATCAACGATAGACTTCAAAATACTATAAAGCGGATTTACACAAAATTCTGCATCCAACCTCTTTTGTTAAACCATATCCTAGTTGAAGTAGCGAAATCGCTGATGACCGTCATATCTGGATCAACGATGGACTCCAAATTTCATAGGGAGAATTACATTAAAATTCTGTGCACATGGGAAGTTTCTTTGACTGCAATAGTTCATTCAGTGAAATCCTTGTCAGCCATTTATCTACTTCCGCAATCAACCTCGTCCATTGATCATGATCTCCTTCTCTCTGTTGATCTTCGCACACGCCATGGATTCTTCTGAGTGCTCTTCTCATCGGGATCATATTCTTGGAACTATGTTGCCATCAATGACAACCAAATCACACTCTTATCTATTTCCATATGACCGCAAAACCTCCAACAAAACTATGTCATAGAAATTCCATATTTCTCTAAGAAAGGATAAACTACTTATCAAAAAGTGGAAATAAAACAAGGTTAAATAGTGGATCAATAGCGTGCAAACACATAATCTTAATTAATACCAATATTATTGTCTTATTTACATCTCTGGATAAGATAAGTAACTGATGGAGAACTAAGAAGTCATCTTTTCTTTTTTAAGGGTAATTTTGTTTCTTACATCATGTCCTTTGATCATATAAATTAAATGGTTTGTTTCTTTGAGACATTCAATTACACCGTTGAATCCACTACTTACCATTTTTATTTGATGATTATTTTAGATTTGTTTTGTAATCTTCCTCCCTTACTAAAGGTGTTCCACGTCCTTGTTTATTTGTTCTTCAGTCATGCGTTACACTTGATTGTGTATATGATTTCTCAACCCTTCATCTCTCCATGGTAACATCACACAGAAAAAATGTGTGCAACATTTTGCACATATTTAAGGCTATAACATGGAACAAAGGATGATAGTAAGAAAAAAATAAGGATGGTATCGAATAATGTGCTAGTGGTTGGACAAGAACCTAACAAAGTGAGCGTAATCAATGCACATCCTTGAATTTTGACTAGTGAGTGAGTCTTATGTGTTAGGGGACTGTTGGCCAGATTTTTTGTCCTAAGGCCAACAAGGAGAAATAGTCCACACAAAGTGCTTAAAGCAACCATCAGTTTGTTTGGGATGACTAAATCTCGTGGGAACAAAGTCCCTGCTACCTTATGAGTTTTCTCTCAAAAGAGAGTCTCACAATTTAGTTCCCTGAATTCCTAAAATGCAATGAAAACCTAAGATGCAATCTAACTTAATTTATGAGGAACTTTTAAATAGATGAAACAACCTAAGTTACAGTTACTGAAAAATAAATATATTTTAACTTTTTAACTAAACTATTCCTATCCTATGCTATCGTGCACAAGAGCAAGTTTAATATACCATTGTTATCGTGAAAACGGAATTCAAAATGAATATATTTAAATAGAATGACAATACAAAGTTGATCATTCAATTTAAATAACATTAATATTTAATTACACAGTTAATTAAACAACAATAAAATTGATAATAAAACCACCATGTAATTATTTAAACGAATTCTGAAAGTAACATTTGCTCAAGACATGGGGATTAATCATTTGCACATCATAACAAAGTACATATACACAAAGATAGCAAGTAAGTATGGATATTATCAAAAAGGAGTTTAATAAATTCAGAATGAAAATCCATGAATTGCCATTAACCAAGATAATAATAGTGCTTATGTTGTAAAACAGTAACCAAAATTACAATTAACTCCCTAAATCTCATTCCATACAGGTCTCTACAAAGGAGAAACAAAACAGAGTTCTGAAAATAATTTACAGAATTCATGAAGCGTGTGTCTCACTCTTCTTCTGTAAACAAAAACAATTGCAAAAATAGAAAACATAATATAGAAATCAAAGTTTTCCGAGACCTCCCCCTCTACAGTCTAATTACTACTATTTATATAGAGGACAAGACACTTTCTAATTGCTAAAACAAACTTTTCAAAATGCTCTCCATTCTGGTTGATGAGTCGATCTCTTTTTGTTGCAAATGCATAGGGAGATTTTACTTTGTCTTCTCAATGCTTCCTTGATCATCGATCTTGTGTTCAATGACTTTTCCAATCGCTTTTAATTCATGTTCAAGTTGGCAGAAAAGAATACCTCCTCTTCTCTTGGATTCTCCGTCTAAGATTTAAATTACATCTTCCATAAATGAATTTTACCATTTCACCTATCTCGACTCTTCTCCAATTATATTTGCACAGAAAAGAAATATTAATTAACGAAGTTTGGAAAATTATGAGAGGAAATTTGTAACAAAAATGAAAGGGAGAATTTTCTGAACTATATAATAACATAACAAAATAAAATAAAATAAAATCATCCCTGTCAGTTTATTGATTCAACGCGATTCTTCATGGTTTCAAGCTTTCGAATATTTGATTCATAACTTCATGCAAATCTCTATTAGGGACTGCCTTCGTCTATTATGTTGCGGTTAGGTAGTTGGTTCAGTGACTCATATCTGAATATTAGGCTTCAATATTTGGATCAAATCAAGTTCCAGTGATTTCTCCTTCATCTTCGTTTTGTATGTGCACGGGCCTCTTCTTCTAGATAACATTCATTCTCTGTATTAATGGTAACTTCACATCTTTCACTCTGAAATGAAACCAAACCGATGAGGTATCTTTGAATTCGAGGAGCTTAGTGATGCAGCAATCTATATTTAATAAATCCTTAACTTGGAGAGTTCCAACATCAACACACTCAGCAATATGACATGCAGCATAACCTTATCTTTTAGTTGTACACTATTAGATAAACCGACAAGCAATCGAATAAAAGATACCATCACTCGATAGACAGGTGGTCGGCGGTTTTCAGTTCTTTACCAAATTCAATTCCTTAATATGCTTTAGCGTGATTTTTTCCTTCGATGTAGGAATGTTTCTCAAACCATAAATACTATCACACCCTTGCGTTAATCAAATTAAAGCAAAGTGAAACATCTAATTCACTTGCACAACCTCAAATAACCACATGCAATCATCATTTTATAAGCAAAAAGGCCAACAGGTCAACGGACATAGATGCTGAGATCCATAAAATACTTATCTCATAAACACCAAGTCAAAGAAGAAGAGGCACAAAAGTCAAGGATCAAGAGATGAAAGGCATTAAATCACCTATTAATTCAAGCAAAAAAAACAAAACCAAAAGCTAAGTATTTACAAAAATCTAATGGAGGCCCCTTTGATTTTACAAAAAAAAAAGGGGAGTTGTTGGGGTGCCAACAAGGACAGGCATAACTTTAATCAACTAGATGTATCAAATCAATAAATAGATAACAATAGTGGGTATTTATCACCTACCAAGCTTGAAAAGGGATGTTGTTTCCCCATCCACCAAATGGTAAGCATATGTTAAAACTAACCCAGAAGAATGGGGAAAAAATAACAATAATTAAGCGTACATGAAAATATCTCTATTGGGACTATGGATGCTTGATAGTAGTGGAGAAAAAATTTCATTAATGTGGTTACTGCATATGGCCTATCGACATTTGTGGATAATGGAGAAACACCTGAGGGATAAAATATATATGCCTGGTGAACAAATCAATATACCAGATATGTTAAGCCTTATGATCAAGACCTCATCTTGGATCATTAATGTATTGTTTGATGATATACTAATATATAGAAAATATTGGGAAGAGGATGTACAATATGTTGGCATGGTCTTAAAACCATTGGATGAGCACCAATTGTATCCCATGCCTTCTAAGTCTTCCCTTAGGATTTAAGAAGTGGAATATTAGGTCAAATCACATCTCATCAAGGTGTTAAAGTGGACCCTATCAAAATTAAAGCTATCATGGAATGGCCAATTCTTAAAACCTTGAAGAATGTTAGAAAATTCTTAGATTGGAAAGCTATTACTGCAAGTTTGTCAATAATTAAGATCAAATAGTTGCAATGTTGGCCATACCGCATGCAATTAAGAAAGGGTGTCATTACCTAATAGGAAGACACTTCGAGATCAGAATAATATTAAGTACTTCTTGGAACAACAATTATATTTAGAAGAGAAACAACAATGGGCTACAAATATGTTAGGTTATGAATTTGAAATTATCTATTAAAAAAAGGGAAACAAAATGTCCTGGAAAATGCACTTTCAATCAAATAAGATGACATAGAGGGATTACATTGTGCTATTTCTATTATGAGATCTAATTGGGTGGAAGAAGAAAGGATATCAAGAAAGAAGGATTTGAAGGCATGCAATATAATTCATCAACTACAAGAGGACCCTAGTTCATTAGATAAATTTATGTGGAAATATGATTCACTATGGTAATAGGATCGACTATATTTATATAATAATTATGAACTCAATTATAATGACCTTTTGTAAATGCACACATCTTCTAAAGGAGGATATTCATGGCTCTTGAAGACTTATCATGTGATAAAGAAGGATTTTTGTTCGGAAGGTCTTAAAACTAATGTTCGAAAGTTTGTGGAGAAATGCTTGGTTTTCCAACAAAATAAGGGAGATACAATCAAAACACCATGCCTTCTACAACCATTAGCCATACAAAGCCAAAATTGGGAAGAAATATTATTGGATTTTATCTTAGGTCTACCAAATCTAGAAGGAAATATTGTCATCATGGTAGCGGTGGATCAACTCACAAAGTATGCTTTTTTTGCTCGCTTTACGATTATTTTAAAGAAATTATAGAAGCCACAACATTCATGGAAACAATTCAGAAACTAAATGGAAACCCCAATAATATTGTAAGTGATAGAGATCCAATTTTCACTGGTAATTTTTGGATGGAAACATTTCCTTGTTTTGGTACTCAGGTCGTTCACATCTCCTCTTACCATCCTCAATTTGATGGGAAAATTGAGACTGTGAATAAATGTTTAGAATTGTGTCTTCATTGAATTACATCTAATAAACAAATGCAATGTGTCAAGTGGTTTCCCTTGGCATAATGGTGGTATAAAAATTCCTTCCATACTTTATTAAAAATGTCCCCATTTATGTCATGTTATGATTACCATCCTCCATCCATTACATCATCCTTGAAAAAGAAAGCTAGGGTTCAAGTAGTGGAGGATATCTTAGAGAACCAAGAAGAGTTTCTCCAACTAGTGAAAGACAAATTGGCTATAAAACAAAATAGGATGAAAAAACAAGAAGATCAACACCGTAGTAAAAGGAAATTTGAAGTGCAGGATTGGGTATTTTTTAGGCTACAACCATATAAACAAATCTCACTCAAGCAACAAAAGAAGAACAAATTATGACCCATGTACTATGGTAACTATAAGGTGTTGCAGAGGATTGAAAGTATGGATTAAAAATTGGATTTTCCTCCATCTTCATTTGCACATCTAGTTTTCCATGTTTCATGACTAAAAAAAGGTAATTGGGGACAAGATCCTAGTTCAAACTATTTTACTAGAGATTGATGAATAAGGGAAAACCATACTAGATCCTAAAATATACCTTGAAACGTTGATAAAGCAACTACAAAATCAAGAAATTTATAAGTACCTCATCAACTGGAAAAACTTGCCAATAAAAGAGGTGACATGGAAAGATGATTTATTCATGCGGAAACATCCACATATAATCAAGTGTTGAGGAAAACACTTGTTTAAAGGGGAGGGTCATGTTAATCCTTAGATATGGTGACATTACATTTCTATTATTATATTAGTCTTATATTTGTTGGTTGGATAGGACCTTGATTGTAATTATATGGTTGTCCAGGACCTTAGTTGTAACTTTTGTCTCTTATATATACCAAGGAGAACTAATATAGATATCATCTCATCTCGTTTGGTACGTTTGATACATTGTAAAAGGAGTTAGTTCCCTCGAATAATCTTCTTATTCATCTCTTTATTTCATTCTCAAGGCATTGGGTTACTCCCTCTCTCTAATTTTATGCTATTATAGAATTTGGTGCATAACAATATGGGATTGACTTGTGTATCTAGGTTGGTTAGTCTCTCCTAGTGGAAGTCAAGATGTATGCTTAAGTTTCAATTTCCTACAATGGATGGCATTATGAGATAATATCTTATGCTACTTGCATCATTTTAGAGGATCTCAGTGAATGCATATTCTTATATTTTAATTTATCTAGGTATTTCCATGTGTTGTTAGCATAGTTTCTTGTCTTTATATTGGAAAATGGTGGTCATATAGCTCCACTACGACATGTGGGATCCATTCATTTTTCCTATGATTACTAGTGACATTAAAAACCCTAGAATTGTACATATTATTATGTATTAAGCAAGTATCAATAATATTACCAATCATGCATATGTGTGTCATTATGATTAGGCTATGGTGGATATCATGGCCTACTTTTTTCATCTTAGTGGTATTCAGTGATGGAATCTTACTATTGTTATGGGTGATCAATGTCACTACCATGAATTCAATGTAATGACCACTGGATCTAAAATAGAAGGAAGAGTTCTTCATCTCATCCTTCATATATTTCTCATAGAAACTCCATGCTTCTCCAAGAAAGGATAAACTACTTATCAAAAAGTCTAAATAAAACAAGGTTAAGTAGCGGATCAGTGGCATGCAAACACATAATATTAATTAAGACCAATCTTATTGTCTTATTTACATACCTAAAAAAGATAAGTAATGGAGAACTAAGAAGTTGTCTTTTATTTTTAAGGGTAATTTATTTTCTCACAGCATGTCCTTTGATCGTATAGATTAAATGTTTGTTTCTTTGAGACATTCAATTACACCGGTGAATCCACTACTTACTCAAATAGAGACATTCAATTACACCGTTGAATCCACTACTTACCTTTTTATTTGAGACATTCAATTACACCGTTGAATCCACTACTTACCTTTTTTATTTGATGTTGACTTTACATTTGTTTTGTAATTTTCCTCTTACTAAAGGTGTTATGCATATTTATTTATTTGTTATTCACTCACGGATTATGGTTGATTGTGCATATGTTTTATTATCCCTTCATCTCATTATGGCAACATCCCACATAAAAAACATGTTTGCAACTTTGCATGTCTTTGCAGGATATGACATGACATAAAGGATTCTAGTCATAGAAAAGAAAGATGGACTAAAATAATGTTCTAGTGGATGGACCATAACCCAATAGAATTTGTAATTAATTTCCATCCTTTCATTCTGATGGGTGAGTGAGTCTTAGCTTTTAAGGGACCCATCCACACACTAAAATAGTCACTCACATGAAAGGGAAAAGTCAAAGTATATGGGATGAAAATAAAAAGGGATCACGTTAATCAACTATATGTATCAAATCAATCAATAAATAGCAATGGTTAGAATTTATCCCCTACCAAGCTTGAAAAGGGATGTTGTTTCCCCATCCACCAAATGCTAAGCATATGTTAAATTTAACTGAGAATATTAGGAAAAAATAATAATATTTAAACGTACATGAAAATATCTATGTTGGGCTATGATTTATCTATAATATTGGAGAAAACATTTCGTTGTTGTGGTGACTAAATTTGGGATATGGACGCTTTTAAATAATGGAGAAACACATGAGGGAAAATATATCTATGCATGGTGAAAATATCGATATAGAAAATATGTTAAGCCTTATGATTAAGAGTTTATATTGGATCATTGATGTAGTTTTAAGGAAATATATCCCACCATCCTTGTCATCTTAATATAGAAAACAAGTTCTACTAGTTAACATGCATGCAACACCATTAAATCTATCATGTTGTAGGATTCTTAGTTAGCCATAACACATTTATTTTTGGATGACCCTTTAGATAAAAATGACATTGTTCACACTTCATGCTCATTATTAATATATGATTAGAAATTATTCATGGATTCACCCAATGTGTCACTATTTGTTGAGTTATCAAAATTCCACCAAGTCCACTAACTTGCCCAACCTTTTCTTAAATTTTTTAAAATGAAGCCTTGTTAGTTTCCTCTATTTTTTTTACCTTATTCCTTTTTAGGTTGATTAATGGTTTTTTAGCTTGATTAATTATTGATGATTTTTTGTTCCTTATTCCTCTATTTAATTGCATTCAAGGTCTTGAATGTTTCATGTTTTTTTATATGGTTACTTATATTTTCTTGGTTCTAAATTTGGTTACTTATATTTATGCTCTTATTGCACAAAACATTTCTTACTCAAGGAAAAAGAAATGATACCTTTAGCACTACATTTATATATTTTTTATTATGTTAGGTTATATATGGCATAATTACATATTTTTCATATTAGATCAAGTGCATTTGATTTATTTCATCTTACAAATCCCTAAATAATGGATCGGATTGCAACTAGTAAAAACCCCAAATTTGCGATCGTTGTCATGTTAGAATCTGGATGAGTTCTTGAAACCAAATGTGAGGATTCTAATTTATACTACTCATTGGGGTGAACCCATGCTATTAACATAGGAAATTGTCAACAATTCTGGCATTAGGAGGGTAGAATAGAATGGCAAGTTGTCCTATATATAGATGCATTTTCTTTCTATATGTATTTTTTATGGATTTGTCCCAAATACTTGCATGGATGCCAAAACTTTATTGAGCTTACAAGGGCCTTTAAAATTACTTCTCAAGAAAGCAAGTTGAATTCTTTCTAAAATTCAATGGTGAAGGAAGACACTCTTTGAGAATATTTGGAAATAGGAATCTATGTTATGCTTTCTTAATGTTATTCGTGAATATTTAGTTTGCAAATTGTTTCCTTTGACCTACAAAGGTAAATTTTTATATTGGAAAGATATCTTACATATTTACACAATTTAGAAATATTCTTAATTTAAAATAATATTCGAAAATCTTTATGGTGAAAGTTACTATTTTCCTACAATGATCCAAGACTTTGAGGAAATAAAAGTAGAAGATGGGGAATCCATTCAATATTTTAACATGAAATTCGTCGATCCTGTTACCACCTCCGTGATAAACAAAATCCTCAAACTGCAATTTTTTTGAATGGTATGTGTGTTTTTTATGTACCATGATAGAAGAATATGAAATTCATAACAGAAATAACAAAATATAAAAATATTTTAGAATGGAAGTATAGAATTTCCACCATAGTAGACAAATTGTAGATAAGCAAATACCAAAATAGTATTGATTAAATCAATTCTCACTTATTTGTTCGAGGGTAAATCCTCCAAATGAGCAAAGCTCCAATTACAATAAACTTCATAAGGCATGTTACTACATTACTTTTACTCCTTTATATAGATTCTAGTGAAGGAACTTTCTAGTAGGTGAAACCTTCTAATAAGTATTCTAACAAATATTTGTTTCACATTATATATTTTAAATGAGACTTATTTAATATATTTGGCCTTAACACATAGAAACATATATATCTATTTAAGAGGGTTAGGGTAGTACCCTAACATCCCCCTCCCCTTAAAAAGTTGCATTGTCCCTAAGGTTGGAGATGTGGAAATTGTTGAAGTATCTATATTAGTTCCCATGTAGCATCCTCAAGGTGGGTATATTTCCATTAGATAAGGAAAACTTGGATGGTGTGTTGGTAGATACAATGTTTCTATTTGTTGAGGATGTCCTTGAGATTCAACCAAATGGAACCTTCATCCAATTCTAAAAGTCTAGTTTGAATAAGACAATGAGGGCCAACCACTTTATTCAAGCAAGATACATGAAAGATGGGATGAATCTTAGACTAACTAAGTAACTCAAATTTGCAAGCCATAGGTCCCATGCATGTGAGGACCTTATTGGCCCCATAAAACTTTGGAGAAAGATTCTAGTTTTTTTCCTCAAGTGAGGTGTTCTTACAGGGTTGTACGTATAGGAATACCTTATCCCCTTATACAAAATGGTGTTTTGGAAGATGTTGATAAGCCTATTTCTTCCTCCTATTATAATACATTACTAGATTATCCTTGAGAGTGCGGAGAATGTTGGCTCAAGTTGTGAGTGTTTTGTAGACCTCCTATACCTTAGAGAGAATTGGTAAGTAGGATAGTACTAAGGGTGGATTTTGAACATATACAAGTTCAAAGCAAGTCATATGAATGGAAATCTAATAAGTTGTATTATACCACCATTCTGTTATAGGTAACCACTAGAACTATTGGTATTTCTACTCTAAATTAAAGCACAAAAAATATTCTTTTAGGCACTTGTTTATAGATTATATTTGACCATCAGTTTAGGGTAATGTGTAGTGTTGAGATTAAATTGAGTACCCTGGATCTGAAACAATTATTACCAAAATTTTCTATTGAAAGTGTGGTCATTGTCTTTGAAAATAGACTACAACATACTTTGGAATTTAGATATATTAACCCTGAAGACTTGAGCTACTATAGAGACCCCAAAAGAGTGTTGTAGGGGAAAAAATATCATATTTGGAATGGCAATAAACACAACGATAATTACAGACTTACTGCCAAATTTTGGTAACACCGCAATCGAATCCATACAAATGCCAATCCATGGTATAGGTGGAATGGGAAGTGGTTGAATTTTACCTAGAGGTTTCTCTGTCTCACCTTTATTTCGATGGAAAGTGTTAAATTCTACCACAAATGTGCGGATGTCCTTATTCATGCCTTCCCACAAAATTGATTGTTTGGTCCTTTCGTAGGTTTTATGAAATATTGATGACCTACTATGGGGGATGACTATAGATTATATAAAACTTTTTATTTCAATGTTGCTTCTTATGCATATATAAACACCCTTTATAGTGAAGCTTGTCATTGTTCTAAGTGTATCTCAAATATGCATGGATCTCCTCTTTAATTCGTTGGTTCACGGTAGAAAGTGTGGGATCTAAGAACCATTCATTACAAGTGTCATTCAACCAATATACTACAATGAAGGACATGGAAAATAGGGAATCTTCTTCTTCATAATTTTGAGAGAGAGTATCTATTATTACATTCTCCTTGTCCTTCTTATAAATTATCTCATAGCCATATCCCAACATTTTGGTGACCCATTTTGTTGATCAAGGGAGGAATTTCATTGTCCCATAAATTATTTTAGGTGGTGATGATTAGTTTTGATCTAGAAATTTTTCTTAAGTAGGTATAAATTCCAAATTTCCATAGCATGCAATATTTCAATCATCTATTTTTCATAAGTTGATTTTCCCAAATGTCTCTCACATTTTTGTTTGATAGTAAAATCCAATGGTCTACCTTCTTGCATGAGAATTGTGTTGATTCCTTTACCCTAGGTGTTACATTATAGGGAAAAGGTTTTAGTAAAATAGAGGGAAGAAAGCATAGATATTGTAAACATAACCTTATTTAAGTCCTGGAAATTACTTGTATTGCATCATTCCAATTGAAAGCATTTTCTTAACAATGTTTTTTTTTTCGTGTGGTTCACTTCTTCTTGACCCTAGTTACATCCACGGAAGAGGTCTAGGCGGGCCCACCTGAAGGGGCCTCACAACTTTCATATTAAAACAAGCCTAATCACAAGAGCGTCGAGGATATTTGAACCCGCAACCTCATACAGTGGAGGTGCTTAAGAGACGGGTGCTCGAACGATTGAGCTAACTCTTGGGGCTATTTTCTTAACAATGTTGTGAGTGGAGTTGCAATATTACCATAGCTTTTTATAAAATTTATGTAATAATCTGTGCAATACAGAAGATATATTAGGGTTTCAATATTTTTAAGGCAAGGCCAACCCTTCATTGCTTCAATTTTCTTTGGATCCATCCACACACCCTCCTGACTAACAACATGGCACAAATATTCCACTTCAAAGACACAAAGGCACATTCATACCTTTTAGGAAAGAGTTGATGATACACAAGGAGTTGTAATAACTTATCCACATGGGATAAATGGGTTTTCCAAGTTTTCCTATAGATCAATATGTCATCAAAAGATATGAAAACAAAATTATGCACAAAGGGTTTAAGTATTTTGTTCGAGAGACTTTTGAATGCAAAGTTGGGAATTAATATTGGGGCCACTCTTGAATGTAAAGATGGGAATTGTTATTGGTAAATTTCACTCCACTATCTTATATCCAAAGGCATATTGAACTCAAAATTATAATGTTTCTTGGATATGCATCATTCACCACTAATTGGGAAGTTCTCATGTGTTTTTTATTATCCTATCATCCCCCCTTTCTTATGAAACATCTTGGCCCTGGAAATTAATGTACAATAGCGTTAATTTGAAAGTAAAGATGAAAATAAGAGATATATAATTGTGAAACATTACTAAGGATCCAAGCATTATCAAATAAGTTGGAATTCACTCCCAACCAATCTCAATACCTAAGGTTATGAATATTGACTGCTAGGAATTGAGAAATTATCCATGAAAGTAGTTATGATATAGCTAATCGAAAGAAAGTATATAGACATGTTGCTTATATCATCATTATTCCACAATGAGGAGCATCCTATAGTGGTTGCATTATCATTTTTTTTCCTCGTGATGGATGTTTGCATATGACCAGCATGTGATGTACAACAAGTTATCTTTTCTTTTTTAAGAGTATTTTCATTTCTTGCGGCATGTCCTTTGATCATATAAATTAAATGGTTTGTTTCTTTGAGACATCTAATTACATAGTTGAATCCACTACTTACCATTTTTATTTGATGTTGATTTTAAATTTTTTTTGTAATTTTCCTATTATACTAATGGTGTTCTACATCCTTATTTATTTATGTATTCTTAACACAAGGATTATGGTTGATTGTTCATATGATTTTGCATTCCTTCATCTCACTAAGGAAACATCACACATAGAAAACATGCCTGCAACACTCTACGCATCTATGCAGACAATAGCATGGAATAAATGATAATAGTAAAAGAAAAACAAGGATGGTCTAGAATAATGTGCTAGTAGATGGACCATAACCCAATAGAGTGAGTAATCAATGACCATCCTTGTATTATGACTATTGATTGAGTATTATGTGTTAGGGAACCCATCCACACACTAAAGCAATCACTCATATGGAAGGTGCAAAGTCAAAGTCTATAGGATGAAAATAAAAAGGGATTACTTTAATAAGATAAATTTATAGAATCAATAAATAAGTAATTGGTAGTTACCCCCTTTCAAGCTTGAAAGGGGATATCGTTTCCCCATCCACTAAATGGTAAGCATATGTTAAAATTAACCGAGAAGATTGGGAAAAATGCACAATAATTAAATGTACATGAAAATATCTCTATTAGGGATATAGATGCTCAATGTTAGTGGATAAATATTTCCATTCATGTGGTTACTCCATCTAGTTTATGGACACTTGTAGATAATGGAGAAATTCCTGAGGGATAATATATATATGCCTAGTTGTCATGTCCCCGTATTCTTGGACATAAAAGTGTTGACAATGGCCAACACATTGGGGGGTCAAAGATTCATTAATTACCTCTCCAAGGGAATTTTGTCCAAAAAAAATTTATTTATGAGGCATTAATTAATTAGCCTATGGGAAATTTTGCTAAATTAATTATTGAGACATGTATTTAAATTTTATTCTTAATTATTATTAATTATGCAAATTAATGAGGTGGAAATAATATTTTCATTTCAGGGGGCGCATTGGGCAAGTTAACTTTCCAAGGTAGAAAGGAGGAAACTCTATGACAAAAGCTGTCAAAGAGGAAAAGGGGAAAGTACCTAAAAGCAGCAGAAAAGAAGCCAAAGACAAAAGTAGGAAAGTTTTGAAAAGGAGGGCATAGTTTTCTCTTGGAGAACTCAAAAAAATTGTAAGGCCAAAAGCAGGAAATTTTTGGAAAAGGAGAACACAATTTCCTTATGGAGACTCAGTGTCAAAAGCAGGGAAAAACAGAAAGTTGTCATGAACAAAAGAAACAACTTTTTGACTAAGGAGGGAACAGTTACTAAATCATAGGGATGATTTGGACATGGAAACATTTACAAATGGTACTAAATTCCAAATTTCCCAAGGAGGGTGCTTATGTGGCTAGGGTTAGGGATTCTAGGTGGTTGACTTGCTCTCACAGGTCACCATTGGCCTCCAATTTCTAAACAGGTCACCCAGGATGCTATTAAAGGAAAATTCAACCCAATTGACTCAGTTTTATTTGATGGGTTTATTTATCTATGCTTGTGTGAGCATTCATTTCTGAGTGATGAGCCTCAGACACTTGGGAGATGAGCCCCAAACCTTCCCTTCCCCACTCCTTCATCCATATTCCCTTATATTTGTAGGTATGGAGCGCTTGAGGTTCAGCCATTGAAGTATTCTCAGAAATGTATTGAATCCTCCATCACGTTCAGGTATAGATCCATTGAATCCCATGCTTCACCTACGCTCTCAGCCCTCCTTTGGTCATGTTTTGGGCCTCCTGCCCACCATTTTTGGAGTATCCCTATGTAATGGTCAGTATATCATATGATTTATGATGTATAAAAACACATAAATATGTTTTTTATATTAATAATGTCTAAATAACCCTGTCCCTGAAATTTTACCTTCTCAGTTTCACATAAAAAGCTTGTTCTATCATTATAATGGGGGAAATTGATGAATCTGAGTGCAATAAGGAATACGCAAGGTTGTGGTAATTATTTTAGGGATTTAATATGTTAATTGAAGTGTTATTAATATATTTTATACTTAATATACAATAAAAAAGTCAATATTCTATGAATTATCTGCTTTATTTTGTACCCTAGCTAGAATGCTAATTTTAAATGACTAGTTTTGTCATTTATGCTATAAACTGAGTTCTGTCCACTCAAATACAGATATGTAAGTTCCTGTAGGTAATTTACAGACCCAAATTCCCATACATAACTCCATATCATTTTTTATTTGGGTCTGTACTGTCATTTGGGATCCTCCATTGCCCAGGGTCTCACTAGGCCAAAATTGCCTGAAATTGCCAATTCTTCCCTAAATCCTCCAGACAACTCTAGATCTGCCAGAAAATATTCCAAATAATATTTTATTATTTATTAAGTCTTTATAACACCTCTTCACTTTTCCCCAAGCCCCTGGTTGGAAGAACGGAAGGAATTTCCCTAGTTTCACGGTTGGGTGACCTAGAAGCATGGGAGTAGGTTTCCGCATAGCGGACTATGAAACCTGAATGGTCCCTGATATAAATGTGTTAGGGGAAATTAATTCAATGTTATGAACTCACTCTTTTCTTGCTTCCCATTGCCTACTCATTTGTCTACAAATTTTCCCAGCAAGAAACCTTTATTTGCCTAGTCTGAATGTGTTCTGAGTGGATTTAATTCAAATATCAGAAATTTAATTTAATTTTCAGAATTATTTAGTGTTCAGGTATGTATATCAGACTTGGGACATTAAAGTGGTATCATAGCACTTTCCTCCACCCCTATGGAAAGTATGCTCTCAGTGAATAAATTTTGCAGATCAACAATTCGAGTTGCAACCATGAGGATTGTACCAGTAGTTGAAGATGGTGACCTTGATCAGTTTGTTGAAGAAGAAGGTGATGTATGTTAATGATAGATTTCAAATTTGAAGAGACCAGGATGGTTACTTTTGTGAAAATGATGACTATGAATACATGATGTTTGAACCACCAATGGCTAATCCTAAGAAGGATTTGGCAAAGATGATAGATGCAAGTGAAAACTTGCCCCACCACTACAAAGAGTATATTGCCTTGGGGGAAGAGATTTGTAAATTAATTCCTTTCAAAGATTATTTTTATTTCAGATTTGTATTTGAGCCCAAGGATATGTATGAGAATTCTTTGAAGAGAAGAAAAGCATCCGTACAGGAACCACGTTGTTCCAACTATGTGAGTAAGGAAGAAGAAAGAGAAGCCAAAAAGGAAGATGCAACAAAGACATATGTTGGTCCAAGCATTATGAGATTGTTTGGGTGTTATCCTAGATGATATTAGAAAAGTGGTAACATGATTACTATTCGAGAGACTAAAGTTTCATCAACTTGTTTGGAGAAGCAAGAGACACTGACAAACCACCTTTCAAATGAGAAGGTCATAAATCTTCAAGAGGAAGAAACATGTAGTTATTCTAATGGAAGTATTGATGAGGAAAAAGAAGAAGGGAATGTTGGTCCAAACCATATGGGTGGGAAGGATGAAGAGGAGGATGAGGCCCCAAATCCATTTTCAGTCATGGAAAAGGGACATTATTCACTTAGTCCTTCAAGTGATCAAGGAAAATAAAATATTCATGAGGTGAAGTGCAAATCATCACAAGGTGGTTGCATATGTGAAGGAGTTGAAGATGAAGGAACTTCAAGTTTTTGGGTGGGTGATCTCTAGGTCACTACTAAAGGGGTTGGCTCATGTACGGGTGGTGAGAGGATAAAGTGAAGAACATGCATGATGAAGGTTCTTATTTTTGCAGCATCCATGTTCTCCTACAACCATCTAATCCTTGGTAGGATAAAAATTATTCACGTGCATCTGAAGATGACAAGATGAAGGACAATTGTGAGGGAGATGAAATTACTCCTAGTTATTTTGTTGGTGATCACAAAACCATTGCAAAGTAGGATGATGTTGTCAATGGTGATGAGGGATATTTTGTATCATATCCAAAAGAAGAAAATATTTCAGATCTGAAGACATCATCTGAACTTCCCAATGAAGTGCAAAACAAGCCCCCACCAGCCGGGTGTGAACTAGGAAAATTGAAGGAGAAAAATATGATGCAAAGGGATGGACACAATTCATAATTTTGGACTCTCTTGCAGAATGATGAAGCTGAAATTCCAAGGCATGAGATGATTTCTAATTTTTGTACATATCACATGTCATTCCAGCCTTCAGAGATACACTCCACTTCACACCATGGAAGTGATTTTGCAGAAAATTCAAAGGCTGACTTGTATGATGAGAATGAGTTTTGTGTTGTGGATCCATGCCAGAAGAAAAGTAGTATCATATGTTAGCTATTAGAGGAATAAAACTTGGTGGAGGATCTCCTTTGTGATCCACATCATCTGAGTGTACTACTTAAGGAGGATAGGGAAAATTTTATGGAATCCATGAACAACCTTGTTGGCATCAATGCCTTAGTGGAAAGAAGTTGTTAGAAAGCTTCTGGAGGAGAGATGGAAGGAGAAGCCTTTCTGGAGGAGTGCATAGCACTGAAAGAAGGCATGGAAAAGATGAAGGAGAGCTATGTGAAATTATTATTTTGACAGATATCATCTCTTCATGGTGGCTGAGATGTACCATAATGCACTCAAGAAGTAGGAAGAAGAATTTGAAAGGCTCACTACTAAGTTGCAGATCACTAGTGACTTATTGAAGAGAACACAAAGATTCAAGAGTCCAAGTTGAAGATACATCAACTTCAAAAGGAGTTTAAGGTGTCACAACTTTCATGTTGCATGGAAGGAAATGTTTTGGGGTTATTGGAGGAACCTCATGTGGAGGACAACCATGAGGAAGGAGCATATTTGCAGGTGTTTGTGAATATCCATGATGAAGAGTATTTTGGCCAAGCACCTGTTGGTATGTAGAATGGCATAGAGGAGTTATTAGCTATGGGAAATATGGATGAGGACAATCCAAGTGAATTGGAAAGAAAATATGATCATCCATTCATGGATTGGGTAAATAAAAATATCACAGAGATAGAGGATCAAATATGTACTAGAATTTCTTGCACCTGTGAAGGGTTATCTGACACATATGCTTGGAAAGAGACACATTCTGATAACCCATTATGGATGGTAGAATATAATCTAGAGGAGGTGGCTTATCACATTCCATATGGATCAACAGATAAAAGTCCTTGTTCATCCATTGATTGAGTGGATAGAGACACCTTGGGAATGAAGACGGTGGGAGGTAAACAATTTAATTTCTGCAATATATTCTTTGTTGTGAATGGCATTGTCCTGACATGTGGGCAGCCACAAAGATTTAATTTGCATCCATTGGATACCTTCTATACACATGCACATGGGGTTCATTCTAAATTTGTTGTTCTTGAGGAATTTTGGGATGTAGATGATGAGTTCCAAGCACAAGGACATTGCCCGAGAAAGGCTGATTTTTCTCATAGAAGGAGTCCTATTTTCATGGAAAAGTCAAATAAAGATGAAGATGGGGAATCCATAAGTTGGGTGGATAAGTATGTTAGATATATGATTCATAGTTCTACCCACACTTCTATTTCAGCCTCATCAATTAGGAATGAAATTTGGGAGAAGGAATTTTCCTTGTTGGTGCAACAAGAAGAGCTGGAAGCTTTCCTAGGTGTTCATGATGACTTGTTGAATGCACCATCACCCTCCTAGCATCCACATAGGAACATATTGTTGTCACTTGATTCCATTCAGCCACATATGGATTGGGTGGAATATTACATGTCACACATGGAGTCTTCTTGAAGAAAAATTTATGCTCATGAGTAGTGGAAGACAACTGAGCAAGCAAACTGCCAAGAGGATTTGATGAGAAAAATATCTTGCATAAAGTGGTCTTGGTGGAGGGAATACACACAGTTGGATGGATTATTGCACCCTATAACAAGTGGCAGAGAGTTGATCCATTGGAAGTGTTCACATGGACCTTTTGGTTGGAGTGTCAGTACCTTCTCAGGTTGGATGATGGGACACTTATTTGTTTTTCTTGCTTGCATTTTTTGAGATAATTGTGATGCATCATCTTATTGTGAGAAGTTTGGGCATCCTTATTGGTTGGATGATGCCTATACGCATTGGGGTTAGACATGGGACTCACACCTATGTCATTGCAACAACATCATTATGAGACTCAATGCTGATGTGCATCAAGCACATAAAGACCTTAATGTTGGGTGGCGAAATCTGACAGATTTCCAACTTGGAATTGAGAATTTCTAGTTTTCAGTGCAGTGGTATGATTTCCACACCATGAATATCATTTCTTGTGATGATAAATTCTTATGGTGGAGTCTAAGGTTTGGATACTTACAGTTGAGGAAATGGGATCCAGGCATAATTTTGTCTGATAAGTTGTGTGGGAAGGAATTCTAACTAAAGGGGGTGCAATGCAAGAAATGGGACCCTGGCATTGCTTGTTTTGGAGAAACTTGACATGTTGGCTTGATGGAGCAAGTCAACATTTTTGCACATGGATTCATGCTCCAATTCTCCTACATGATGGACAAAATTGCAGCACTATGGAGTGCTTCTGCTTGAGGACAAGAAGATTGTCATGTCCCCGTATTCTTGGACATAAAAGTGTTTACCATGCCCAACACATCGGGGGTAAAATATTCATTAATTACCTCACCTAGGGAATTTGGTCCAAAAAAATATATATTTATGAGGCATTAATTAATTAGCATAGGGGAAATTTTGCTAAATTAATTATTATTAAGGGATGTATTTAAATTTATTCTTCGTTATTATTAATTATGCAAATTAATTAGGTGGAAATACGCTTTCCATGTTAGGGGGGCGAATTGGGTAAGCCAACTTGCCAAGGTAGAAAGGAGGAAACTCTATGACAAAAGAAGTCAGAGAGGAAAAGGGGAAAGTGCCTAAAAGTAGCAAAAAGTAGCCAGAGACAAAAGCAGGAAAGTTTTGCAAAGGAGGGTGCAGTTTCCTTTTACAGAACTCAGAAAATTTGTAAGGACAAAAGCAGGAAATTTTTGGAAAAGGAGAGCACAATTTCCTTATGGAGACTTAGTCTCAAAAGCAGGGAAAAGCATAAAGTTGTCATGAACAAAAGCAACAACTATTTGACTAAGGAGGGCATTGTTACTAGATAATAGGGATGAGTTGGACATGGAAACATTTCCACATGGTCCTACATTCCAAATTTCCCAAGGAGGACGCTTATGTGGCTAGGGCTAGGGCTTCTAGGTGGTTGAATTGCTCTCACACATCACCATTGGCCTCCACTTGCTAAATAGGTCATCTAGGATTCTATTAAAGGAAAATTCAACCTCGTTGACTCAGTTTTGGTTTATGTGTTTATTGATCTATGCTTATGTGAGCATGCCTTTTTGAGTGATGATCCTCAGACACTTAGGAGATGAGCCCCAAACTTTCCCTTCCCCACTCCTTCATTCCAATTCCATTCTATTTTCAAGTATGGAGCACTTGAGGTTCATCCATTGAAGTATTCTTATACATATTTTTCAGCCTCCATCACGTTCATATTGTGCTCCAATGAATCCCATGCTTCACCTACGCTCTCATCCCTCCTATGGTCATGTTTTGGGGCTCTTGCACACCATTTTTGGAGTCTAACTATGTAATGGTAAGTCTATAATATGAATTATGATGTATAAAATAATATAATTCTGTGACCTTGAAATTTTACCTTCTCAGTTTCACATAAAAATCTTGTTTTGTCATTGTAATGGGGGGAATTAATGAATTTGAGTGCAATAAGGAATAAAAAAGGTTGTGGGAATGATTTGAGGGATTTTATATGTTCATTGAAGTCTTATTAATATATTTTATACTTCATATACATTACAGAATTCAATCTGCTACGAATTATCTATTTTATTTTGTACCCTAGCTAGAATGCTAGTTTTAAATTACTAGTTTTGCCATTTCTGCAATAAATTGAGTTATGTCCACTCACATCCAGATATGTAATTTCATGTGGGTCACTGACAGACCCACCTTACCATACATAACTCCATATCAGTTTTTATTTTGTGACGTAATATCATTTGGGATCCTCCATTGCGCAGGGTCTCACTAGGCCAAAATTGCCTAAAATTGCCAATTCTTCCCTAAATCCTCTAGAAAACTCCAAATATATCAGAAAATATTCCAAATAATATTTTCTGTTGTATCAATTCCTTATAAAACCTCTGCAATTTTCCCCAATCCCTTGGTCGGAAGAACGGAAGGAATTTCCCTAGTTTCACGGTTGGGTGACCCAAAAGCGTGGGAGTAGGTTTCCGCATAGAGGACTCTGAAAACTGAATGGTACCCAATATAAATGTGTTATGGGAAATGAATTTAATGTTCTGAACTCACGCTTGGATTTCTTCCCACTGCCGACTCCCTTGTTTGCAAATTTTCCCAGCAAGAAACCTTTATTTTCCTAGTCTGAATGTGGTCTGAGTGGATTTAATTCAAATATCAGAAATTTAATTTAATTTACAGAATTAGTTAGTGTTCAGGTCTGAATATCAGACTTGGGAGATTACACTAGTGAAATTATTAGTATCCCAATTTTATTATTCCTTATAATTAAGACTTCATATTATATCATTGATGCAATTTTAAGGAAACAGATCCCACCATATTTGCCATCTTGACATAACAAACAAGTTATACTAGATAACATGTGGTCATTACCATTGAATCCATCATGATGTAGGATTCTCAAGTACACATAACAAATTTATTTTTTATTGAACTTGAAGATTAAAATGGCATTGTTCACACTTCATGCTCATAATTAATATATTATTAGCAAAGATTCATGGCTTCACCCAATATGTCACGATTCTTTGAGGTCTCAAAAATCCACCAATTCCACTAACTTTCCCCACCTTTTCTTTAAATTTTTAAAAATCAGTCCTTGTTAGTTCCCTCTAATTTTTTGGACCTTATTCCTTTTTAGCTTGATTAATGATTTCTTGTTATTGACTAGATTTATTCTTACTAGATGTTTGTGTGATCACGTAAATCCATAGCGCAATCAATGATAATGTGTGGTAGTCACATTATCAAATTAGTTTGCATTACAAATTGGTTATTTTTGCATTCATTGCATTACATGTATCATAAAGATTCGTATAGCCTCATTGGAAATTTTGTGCATCATCATCTACCCTAGATTTGTGTTTAAGGACGAATAGTCACTCTTGACAAGGTGCTCCATATGACAATGGATTGTTTTCATGGATAAAAACATCTCAGATGTTGAAAAATCATACCAATTTTACTTAGCATCTTAAAATACTATATAATGTACATATTAAATGAGGTGATAGGATTAAATTGAAGAATAACATCATTTTGAATTATGTCAAGGTCCCGATAAGTATGAAAATATGTTGTTAAGGTTCTCCCATGAATAAAATTGTCAAAGCGTCACCAATTATAAAAGAGACAAAGTTGGATATGAAGTTAACTGCACAAACACTATTGAAAAACATATCCTCTCATCTACACTTTCCAAAATACCATTTGTCAGTCACAGGTCATATGTTAAAGTTACATATTTGCAAAGTTTATTGACTAGAGGTATCACCCACTCTTCATCTCAATGCCTCTAAGTTTTGGTTTGTTTTTATTCTTGTTGCTTTCAAAGTCCCAAATTCCCATGCATTTTTGAAACTATAACTTATTGTTTTTTTACCCTCCTAAGTATCAACACTTTGCATATTTCCAAAGTTCAAAAAGTATTTAAAAGTTCCTCAAAGAATCCTTCTTTTTAATTCATGTGAGATTTGAATAGATTTCAAAAATATAAATCTTTAAGAACTTTTCAGAAGGTGCAACAAGAACTTTTGGGAAGGTGTGATAATAAGTTTTGGGAACGTGTGATAATAAGTTTTGGGAAGGTGCAACAAGAAGTTCTACGAATTTCCAAAAATAACTTTATGAAACTTCTAGTATGAAATTTTGGTGTTAGAACTTTTCGAAAGTTGCAAAAATAATTTTTAGAAAGTTTTGACAAGAAATTCTGGGTAGGTGAGGCAAGAATCTTTTGAAAGTTGCAATAGTAACTTTTTTAATGTTCTGAAAATAAGTTTTGGGAAGGTGTGACAAGAAGTTTTCAAAATTCATGATAAGAGCTTTTTGGAACTTGTGATTAAGAAATTTTTGGAACTTGTGATAAGAAAATTTGAAAGTTACAAGAAGAATTTTCGGCAAATTACAATAATAACTTATGATGCGATGTGATAAAAAGTTAACAACTTTTGGAAAGATGTGATGGGAAGATGAAATTTTTCATAAAGATGTGATGATAAATTTTGGAAACATGCAATGGAAATATAATAAATTTTGAAAATATACAATGGAGAGATGATATATTTTGAAAATATTCATAGAAAGATAATAGCTTTTTGAAAGATGATAATTTGTGTAAAGATGTGATTTCAACTTTTCAAAATTTATGAAATGTGTATTTTAGTATCTTCACCATAAATTTTGATCCCCATCCTCTATTTGGTCGTTCCTTATACCATTACAAAGGTTTCATCAATATATACAACTTCCTTGATATATTTATTTTTATATCATTTAACCATTTGTTTTATATTTGCTAAAGCAAAATCTACCCACATTGTCAATGGCCCAAAAGGTCAAGTTGATTTTTAGGAATTGTCCATAAACCTCATAACATTTCATTTCACCTATTGTGTTTGACAAATCATTATCAAAGTGACCAAGTTTATAATTCATGAAAGGAAATTAAATTCAAGGAAGTAATTTAAACACCTTATTAAGTTGTGAATTAACTTTTTATGTTAATGTATTTTTTAAATATGATTTGAAATTTTGATTATTCAGAACTTATATATCTTGAGAGGATAACATTCAAGTACTGGAAGTGAAAATAATATTATGCATTTAAATATGAAGACATGATGTATGAAATAGATAATAAGGAAAACATATATGTTAGACATCATGGCAAGGAGGACCCATTGATATACAATAGCAATTAGAGACAACGCGACATAAATCTCATCATTAGTGCACAAAGAATCAAGTGACTTTAATTAGTTACTGCATACTTTTATATGTAACAATTATTATGTCAAATACGTTACTAAATACTTCCAAACTTTTAAAATGGAAAATAACAAATATGTAAAGGGACTTGAAGTGTCTAGGAAGGGTAACCAAGAGTCCAATTGAGTTTGAAGGCCAAAATCCATGAAGATATTTTATAAATAGGGTCTTCCTATTCTAAAGAAAAGAAATGTGTCTTGAGAAATTTTGCAGAATTTTATAAGAAACTTTAACGATATGAATAATTGTTGGCCAAGTTGTTTGGAGACTAACCTCAATTCTAAGGTTGTTGTATATAACTCCTATTACTTTGCTGAGGTTTTTGAAATTTTATAAGAACGTGATTTTACCGTATGTAATTTTTTCATGTATAAGAAATGTATATTACTTATTTTTGTCTCTTGAATTGCTTTTTAATAGTCATAAGCATAGGACTGTAATTAGTTATTTATTTCATATGTTTTGGAAATGCATATGGTTACTTATATTCATGCCCTTATTAATGCATTAACTTTAGTGTTGAGGGTAAAAGTTGTTATATATTTGGTACTATGTTTATCTTTTTTATTTGGTTATATTTGATTGGGAATCATTCCGCATTTTTCATATTTGATTAGGTTCATTTCATGTATATCATCTTATAAAATCTAAATGGTGGATGAGGCTACAACTAGTTAAAAAAACTCAAATCTGCAATGGCTACGCAGACCAAAATCTAGATTATTTCCCCACACCAAATGGTAAGGAGTATAATTGGGAACTCTCATCATAGTGATCCTCTATTGTTGATGCAATACTTTTCAACCTGTCAAATAACAAATATGTAATGGGACTTGAAGTGTCTAGGAAGGGTAACCAAGAGTCAAATTGAGTTTGAAGGCCAAAATCCATGAAGATATTTTATAAATAGGGTCTTCCTATTCTAAAGAAAAGAAACGTGTCTTGAGAAATTTTGCAGAATTTTATATGAAACTTTAACGATATGAATCATTGTTGGCCAAGTTGTTTGGAGACGAACCTCAATTCTAAGGTTGTTGTATATAACTCCTACTATTACTTTGTTGAGTTTTTTGAAATTTTATAAGAACGTGCTTTTACCGTATGTAATTGTTTCATGTATAAGAAATGTATATTACTTATTTTTGTCTCTTGAATTGGTTTTTAATAGTCGTAAGCATAGGACTGTAATTAGTTATTTATTTCATATGTTTTGGAAATGCATATGGTTACTTATATTCATGCTCTTATTAATCCATTAACTTTAGTGTTGAGGGTAAAAGTTGTTATATATTTGGTACTATGTTTATCTTTTTTATTTGGTTAGATTTTCTTGGGAATCATTCTGCATTTTTCATATTTGATTAGGTTCATTTCATGTATATCATCTTAGAAAACCTAAATGGTGGATGGGGCTACAACTATTTAAAACAACTCAAATCTGTAATGGCTACCTAGACCAAAATCTAGATTATTTCCCTACACCAAATGGTAAGGAGTATAATTGGGAACTCTCATCATGGTGATCCTCTATTGTTGATGCAATACATTTCAACCTGTCAAATAACAAATATGTAAAGGGACTTGAAGTGTCTAGGAAGGGTAACCAACAGTCAAATTGAGTTTGAAGGCCAAAATCCATGAAGATAGTTTATAAATAGGGTCTTCCTATTCTAAAGAAAAGAAACGTGTCTTGAGAAATTTTACATAATTTTATATGAAACTTTAACGATATGAATCATTGTTGGCCAAGTTGTTTGGAGACGAACCTCAATTCTAAGGTTGTTGTATATAACTCCTTCTTTTACTTTGCTGAGTTTTTTGAAATTTTATAAGAACGTGCTTTTACCGTATGTAATTGTTTCATGTATAAGAAATGTATATTACTTATTTTTGTCTCTTGAATTGCTTTTTAATAGTCGTAAGCATAGGAGAGTAATTAGTTATTTATTTCATATGTTTTGGAAATGCATATGGTTACTTATATTCATGCTCTTATTAATGCATTAACTTTAGTGTTGAGGGTAAAAGTTGTTATATATTTGGTACTATGTTTATATTTTTTATTTGTTTAGATTTGCTTGGGAATCATTCCGCATTTTTCATATTTGATTAGGTTCATTTCATGTATATCATCTTAGAAAACCTAAATGGTGGATGAGGCTACAACTAGTTAAAAAAACTCAAATCTGTAATGGCTATGCAGACCAAAATCTAGATTATTTCCCTACACCAAATGGTAAGGAGTATAATTGGTAACTCTCATCATGGTGATCCTCTATTGTTGATGCAATACATTTCAACCTTTCAACGCCTAGCCATCTCACATGGAATGTTCTATTAAATGAGTAGATTAGTGAATATTATATCATTCAGATCCATGATGTCATAAGTATGTTTAGACTTGATTAGTGATCACATTTTTAATCTCTAATTGTTGTAGAATTACATTTCTATTATTGTATTAGTATTTCCTTTATTGGTTTGTTAGGACATTTATTGTACTTGTATGGTTGATTAGGACATTAATTGTAACCTTGTCACCTATGTATACTAAGGAATCCTACTTTACAAATCATCTCAGCTTTTTTGGTGCATTTTACATTATAAAATTATGTTCCTCCCTTGAAGATACTTCATATTCATCTCTTTATCTAATTCTCAATGCATTGGGTTACACTCTTTTTATTTTGGAATTTGGTGCATAACATTTGGTATCAGAGCCATTTTTATATAATGTTTTTGGGGGAACATATCAAATAGCTAAATTTGAGGCACCTCAGAAGAAAGAGTAAATTACATATGCTAAAAACCTTAGGTTGTGGTTCATCATAAGTTAGGATTTATAGTCTACGGAAGTAAGGGTTTTTTACCAATCCAAAAACTAATCGCAAACAAGTGTTATGGGTAAAACTATTATATCTGAATCTTGAGGTCTCCAAATTGAGTACCACCTATTGCGTCAAAATAAAGATAGGTCATAGTGTTTATGGTTAAAATATCAAAAGGAAAAAAGGAAAATAAGACATGTGTCAAGTCATTTGGTCAAACATGTGGCATTGGAGAGAAGACATACTAGGATACTATAGAGTAAAATTATAGACTCATTGGGGTGAAATGTTAGATATAATCCTAGAGAAAGGTCAGCTATCAATACAACCTACAAATCACGGTTTTTTAAGGTATTTTAACTTGAAACTTGCTTAAATTTTGATGCATACATATATACATACATTGTGTGTGTGTGTGTGTGTGTGTGATTCAATTGGTGTGATAAAGAGGAAATAGAGAAGAAATATAGGTAAATATTATTATGGGAGCACATGGAAAAGGGTTCTATAAAAAATGCTACACCAAGTTAAACCTCCAAAAAACTCAAACATCACTGATGAATAAAATGAATAAATGTCTGACCAGTTATCCAATTTGGAGGACAAAGTTAAGGAATTGATTGATAGGTTGGTGACACATGTTCAATTCATAAGCACAAAAAATATATATAGAAAGTGTAGCTGAAAAGATGGAACAAAAGATGGCTAGTAAACAGGATCTAAAAGTTATTAAGAGGGTAATTCTAAATGATATGAGACATCTCTTTATTCCTAATTCATATCCTGAAGAAGAGGACACGAAGAAAAATACAAAATTGTCCCAGTAACATATAGATAAAATTGAAAAACAATTAGAGAAAAATCGTTCTGAGCCTCTGGAACTTTATCATTCATCACTCCATAATATGCATCATCATGGGTTCAACTCGATACCAAGGAACTACGTCATTCCCACGATAGATATTAAGAATTTTGATGTTGACGATGATCCCAGAACATGGATATTCTTTATCAGGAAATTATTTGATCTACACCAAGTTCCAACTTTACAACTATTGCATCCTTGTATCTAGAACCTTATCAATTTGTGTGGTACCAATAGCTTTGTGATAGTAAAAAGGAATCTATCGTATCTAGGCATGTATTAACGAATAAATTGATAGAACACCATGGATATATCAAGAGAAACACCTTCTTATCCAATTGACAAATATTAGTCTAAGATGTCCAATTATAGATCACATTAAGAACTTTCAAAAGTTAAGTCTTGGAATGAAGAATTGTTTTGGAATATAATATTTTGGAACTCTTTATCGTCACTTTAGAGGAGATCCTTCAACATGAGGTATGTCTCTTCAAACCTAAATCAAAGGAGAATTCATTTAGTTTGGAAATGAATGTTGAAAGTAAAAATATGGCTAGTAGAATGGATATCACTAACAATTATAAGGAGGAATTGTCCCTACCCCCAACCCTACTCAACCCATAAGTTTGATTCCTTATAAAGTGGAGGAAACAAGAGAAAAGGTATCATGTTTCAATTGTGCAAATAAGTATAGTAAGGGACACAAGTGTAGTGAGAAAAAATTATTATGCATAGCTTGTGAAGACGTAGAATATTTAAAACAATAATAGTCTCAAGATGAAGAACTAAAAAATACTAATCCAGACATATCATTGTGATGAATTGGCCATCATTAGTACTCGTGAAACTCTCAATATAGAAGGATATATACAAAATAAAGAGGTAACAATGTTGATTTATTATGGTAGTACCCATAACTTCATTAATTGCAAATTTGCTTAACTTCTTGATTGCTTTATATATCCAACATCAAAGTTTCAAGTAATGATTATAGACAAAGGTACCATAAATTGTTCAAGGAAGTGTCATAGTTGTTAGTGGAGTATTCTACAACTGAAGCTATATCCTACTCTTCTATTTCTACGGGGTTGGTGAAGTCCAATCAACCAGAAACAAATCAATTATTACAATAATCCTAAGATCGTAAACCTTCTTTCATGGAGTTTGAGAAGGGGAGGAAGGGAGGAGAAAACCTCTTGTAGCCTTGAAGTTTGATGGATTTTCTTGATGGTTGATCTTGCAGCCCTTAGAATATCCTTCACACATGAAAATATCACCACAAAAATCCTTCCTAATATCCTACCAAACTATCTTTAAAAAATATAGGTTAGATGTAATTGCCTACCAATTCTAACTCAACATAAAACTTGAAGGGAAAATATTGAACAAGAATTGCGAACAAAACTGAATTGATTCATAATTAATGAACGTGAAGAAATACTTACAACCCTTTAAGGTGCCTTCATTCTCCATTGCTTAGACCTACTCCTCTACCATCCATGTCTTTGATGCCCAAAAACTTTGTAGTGAAAAAGCGATTTCTAGCCCTCAATTCCTCCAACGTGCCTTTGTTCTCCATTTTGTCTCCTCTAATTCACCTCATATGCCTTCCTTATATAGTATTGGGATTTGTGCACCCAATCACTTAACCATGAATGTGGGATTAATATTTTTGAATCTTTTTTATTATTCTCTTCAAAAAAAACACTACCTAGTTTTTTGGGCATCAAACTTGATTTTCATTATTTCCAAGACAATTAATACCCATGTTAGGAATTTTTTCCATTTTATGAGTTATAAGAACTAGGTTTTGGCCCTTAAGTGGTCATGGACTTGGCCTCTTTATAGACACCTTTGTATTTAAACATTTTGTTGTAATCTCACAAATCACATAAGGTTACCAATAATACATACTAAAGCATACATAAATATAAACAGAGACAAGAGATAAGAACAGATAGAAAGGAACAGATTATATTATCACAATGAATTCATACAAGGCACAGAACTGAACTGAGTTCTTTGCTTGGCTCAACAGCCTAATATATACAATTTGGAAACAATTACAACATAACTACCTGTCGATTCGGTGAACCGACACGACTGTTAGTTAGCCGACTTAATTAACTAGTTTAGTCGGCCGTCCGACTTGGTCAGACCATCGACTTAGTCGGCTGATCGACTAAGTCGGTCTTCGTTCAACTTTCGACTTCGTCGACTTGCTCCTTCTACATCTCCCCCACAAACAAAAGGTTTCTTCGTCCCGAAGAAACAGGGAGGTACCAAAACGAACTTTTTGTCGAATCCTTCAACTTTGCTCTGGCTATGGACTGTGCAGACAAATAGTCGGTCTCTTCTGGACGCAGACCTCGACAATGGCTGGCACTGTGATGGCCAGATGATGCTGGAAGTCGGTCCATGTCTGCAGTGCTTTCTGGATGTCGATCGTCAGAGTAGTTAGACTTGATAGTATCGACATCTTTTCGGCCATGGGCTTTTCTGGAATGTGCTCCATGTTGGGACCCAACAGTTGGTTTTGTTCTTCTGCAACATCGAGGAGTCGTTTCATCTGCAGACAGATGTTTTCGACCTTCTCTAAGTTTGGAAGGGCTTGCTGAACCCACTGATGAGCCTCTCGTTCGAGCTTCTGTAGTTTGGTGGTCTCCATGACAATCTGCTTTTCAATGGTCTGCCTCATTTCTGCTTCTGTCGACTTCCGGCCCTCCAAGGCCTAAATGCCTTGTCGTGTCTGCCTGGTCTGATGATAGACCTGCCCATAATGGGTAGGCCAGTCTCTTAGTACTTCCTCGGTGACTATGGACTCCTCCATATGGTCCTGTAAGACCTTGTAAGCCTCCGAAAAGGTAGTGTGCTGTGTTAGGAGCAGTCGGGCAGTTTCCTCTTGTTGTTCTGTTTTAGTCTCTTGGCGATGGGTCTGGATGGTCGACACCATGCCCTCAAAAAGCTGATATGCCCTTTCCAGAGGTCGATCTGTGTCGACTTCGAGAGGGCCTGGGATCACCGTCTGTGCTAGAGCTCTGCATCTGTCGAGAAACTCGACTTCCTCTGCATTTTTGGCGGCCAGCTCCTTGGTTTTTCGATCTGCCCTTTTCTTCGACTCCTTAGTCACAGTTTTGAGGAGTTGGTCGACCTCTGTTTCGGTCAACGAACTGGCATCTTTTAAGCTTATCCGCACAGTGGATGGTTTGGGACGATGCTGTTTTTATGTTGCTTGCTCATGGGTACCTACA
>LPNX010318922.1:534602-614214 GCA_001517045.1 Pseudotsuga menziesii | reverse complement strand
AAACCTGGTCGGCTCCCGGAAGACTGGACTGCCTTCCGGACATATGTGATACATAACAATCTAGATGATAAGGGATGGGAATTTGATGATACCTCCGACCTCTTGGCAGCGCTCGCATATGGTTTTGACCAGGTCGGCGACATATTCTCCCCAGCGGTAGACTCGGTCGTCTATGGCGATCGTATCTACAGCCTCCAGCATCTCCAGTTTAAGGTCGCTGCTTCGACCGGCCAATGTAAGGGTAACTGCGATGATTTTAGCCACAATTTGTGGCGTCCTTGTCACAATTTGGCCTATCATCAAGCCCTTCGAATTTTTCCCAGTGGGTGTGCCCGTCAGTTCTTGGGCCAACCCTTCTTTGATGCCGATAGGTATAGGACTGCCTTTGTTCGACGGACCCGTAAGCTTGGAGATCACCTCCCCGGTGATGTCTATCGGGTGGTCAAAATAAAACCGGTCGTTGTGGTAACGACTGATGATAAATTTGACCGCTGCCTCCTTCGTCCCACCGAAGCTGGCCAACAATGGTGCGTTACGGTACTGGAAAATGCTGTTGTTCCAAATTTTCTCAGCGGCCTGTGTCATTCGGTTGTCGACAAAGGCCCACTCTTGGATCTCTTGCCATAGTTTCTGAAATGGGCCCTCCTGGACCTTGGCATTTTTTATGTTTTTAAGTCTGTTGAGCAAGAGGGTGTCTTCGGCTTGCAACTCCTTTGCCTTGGCCGCAGATCTGGTTAGTTTCGGTGCCATTGTGTCGGACTGGTCGGAGTTTTGAGAGGGTTCTTGTGGTTTGGTCGACTGAGATTGCAGGTGCTCTGATGGAAATGGGTGTGGTGAATGAACCTTCGGCGATCCATTATTTATAGGCTTGGATGGGGTTGAGTGTCGAAATGGTTGTATTAATGGCGGACTTGACAGTCCAGCTACAATACTCGAGTGCGACTTAATGGTGGATTTGTTTCGGCGCTCGAGGCCATCAATGCGTGATGGGACATTCGAGGTCGATGGTCGATGTCGTGGGTGAAAATGGTCGGCCTGACTGGTCGACGAAGATGGTCGATGGTAATGATGTCGGTGGTCGAGGTAGTGAGTGGCTGTCATGGTTTGTTGTCGAATGTGTTATTTTGTTTTTGGAATTTTTCTGTCTTTTTATAGGTTTTGGTTGACGGTTAAGGTCGTTATTTGATTTTTTTATTTTTTATTTTTTTAGTTTTGATATCGTTTAAGTCGGGCTCCATTGATGAGCTTCCGAAATACTAGGCCCTGTAATGTTTTTAGTCGAACTGAGCCATTGGGGTGTATCTCGTCGACAACATAGGGTCCCATCCACTCTGTGTGTAGCTTCTTTAGTTTGCCTTTGACTCTACTATTATAGAGTAAAGCAAGGTCACCGACCGACAAGTTTTTATTCTTGATGTTACGGTCGTGCTAGGCTTTCTGTTGTTGTTTCTGAATCTCCTAGTGTTGGATGGCCATAAGTCTGTGTTCTTCCAGCTTACTTAGTTGAAATAATCGATCATGTCTTGCATGTTCGACATCGACATGTAGTAGCTGAGCTATAATAGGGGTCTGTTGTCGAAAATGTAGGGGGACGACTGCTTCTTGTCCATAAACTAGTCGGAAGGGAGTTTGGTCGGTCGACCGCTTATAGGCTGTCCTGTATGCCCATAAGACTGTAGGGATTTTCTCATCCCAATCATCTTTGTCGGTACTGCATATTTTAGTTAACCCTTTCGTTCATGTTTTATTGAAAGCTTCTATTGCACCATTCGACTGAGGGTGATATGTTGTACTTCGTCGATGGTCGATATGAAATTGGTCGGTCAGATGTTTGATGGTTTTGTTAATGAAGTGGGTTCCTTGGTCACTAATCAATTTCAGAGGAGATCCAAATCGGGTGATGATGTTTTCATATATAAATTTGGCTACGACCTCACTTGAACATGTATCGACAGGTTCAGCTTCTGCCCATTTAGTAACATACTCCACTACAGTGATGATATATCTGGCACCTGATCGTCTTGCTGGTATAGGGAATGGTCCTATGAAGTCTATAGCCCAGATTTCAAATGTGAGACTAGGGTTTACGGATATCAACGGCATTTCTGTGCTCGGCAGAGGCCGACCAAGTCATTGGAATCTGTCACATCGACTAACAAAGTTTTTGCAATCTCTGTGGAGTATCAGCCACCATAATCCTGACTGTTGAATTTTCTTGCCAGTTGTGTCTGCTTGGAAATGTCCTCCTGCAGGTCCATAGTCTACTTCGTGCATGATCTGGTCTCGTTCATGGTCGAGTACACATCATCTGAGAATGTCATCTAACCCCATTTTGTATAGAAATCCATTGATGAGGCTGTAAGGGGCAGCCTTCATAGCTAAAATTTGCTTTTTCTTGGTGTTCAGACCTTCTGGTGCCTGGCCTATCTCTAGGAACTGAGCAATTTCTTCTAGTTCTTCTAGAACTGCTTCTATACGAAATAAGTGGGCATCTGGCAGGTCACCGTCTATTCCAGTCGGTTCCTCCCCTGTGTCGATACGTGATAGGTGGTCGGGTCCGACATTTAGCTTTCCTGGTCGGACCACTACTTCAAACTCAAATTCTTGAAAAAGAAGTAACCATCGACATATTCTTCCATGATGAAGGGGTTTATTAACAAGATACTTCAAGGCTTGATGGTCGGTATAAAATATGAAGGGGTTGGCTAGCAAGTAATGTCGATACTTCTGAAGTGCAAAGACCATACCCAGGGCTTCTCTTTCGGTGGTCGAATAGTTTCTTTCAGCCTTATTTAGTTTTCGACTACTGTATACGATAGGGTAGTCCATCCCATACTCCCCTGGCTGTGTCAGTATTGCACCTATTGCTATTCCAGATGCATCAATATGCACATGAAATTTGGTCGACCAATTTGGGAATTTGAGTATGGGGGCTTCGACCAATTTTCTTTTCAGTTTGTCGAACGATATTTGGCACTCTTCTGTCCATTTAAACTCTATATCGTCCTTTAATAGTTCTTCTAGGGGGTAGGTCATGTCTAAGTAGTGTCGTATGAACTTCCTATAATATCCTGTATGGCCCAATAACACCCGAACCTGTTTAGGGTTTATTGGGGGCTTCAGGTCGAGGATGATTTTAATTTTAGCAAAGTCGACCTTGATGCCTTCCTTACAGACAATATGTCCGAGGAGTATGCCTATGGGTGTCATAAAGATACATTTCTTAATATTCAGGGAAAGTTGTATCTGTCGACATCTTTCCAGCATAAGCCTGAGCCACGTGCAGTGATCCTTCAGGGTGGAGTAGATTGTCCAGTCGTCAAAGTATACTGCCATGGTTTTATAGATATATTCTTGGAATGTTTTGACAACAATTCGAGAAAATACTGCAGGTGCATTCTTCAACCCAGAGGGCATAACTCTGTAGGCAAAGGATCCAAATTCACATACAAAGGTTGTTTTCTTCTGATCCTCTTTTGCTATGGGTACTTGATTGTAGCCTGAAAATCCATCTGTAAAGGAGTAACATTCATGTCCTGCAACTTCATTCAAGATTTCATCAGCATACGGTGTGGGGAATGGATCTGTGAGTGTGACTTTGTTGAGCTCCCTAAAGTCGACACAAATTCTTAACCTGGTCGGATCATGTTTCTTAGGCTGAACGACCATGGGACTTGCCCATTCTGACTGCTCTATAGGGTAGATGATCCCTGCTACTAACATGTTGTCTATTTCCTTCTTAACTATCTCCTTGTACTTGTGAGCTAGTTCATAAGGTCTTTTCTTGACAGGTCGGACATCAGGTTTCGTATCTATTTTCATTTCACCCATTTCCTGAACTAACCCTTTGAGGTATTTATAGTCTCTGGTAAATACATCCTGAAATTCTTTAAGTAAAGTCACTATTTCGGCGGTCTGTTGTTCACTCCAGTAGTCACCAATCCTTGCGATTTTGGGACGGTCGTCATTTGAAATGTCGACCTCCTTAGTTTTCACCTTTGCATCTAACCACTCCGGTGCTTTTGTCTCGTTGATCGGTCGACTTCCTTCTGTGAATTGTGAAAATGTAGCAGGGAAGTCGGCTGCAGTCATTCTGTCGATGTCTGGTTTTTCGTTGGTCGTGACCCTTAGGACTGAATAGATAGGTTTTGTAGTTTCAGCGTGGTTGGTTTTCCACCTGAAGCTCTTTCCTTTGGTGTGTTTATTTTCTAATTGTAACCGGGTCGACTCGACTTTTGATCCTGTGTGGATGATGTTACAGTTCTGGATCTGACGAGGGTTTTGACAGGGTAGTTTTGCAGTCGGTTGGAGAAAGTGTTGGATTTGTGTTGCTGGCGCGGCTAAGTGTTTATATTGAGGTTCGAACTTAAAGTCTTTAATGAAATTTTCCTTTAGTTCATGCCAGAAGAAGGTTTCTCCCCTAGCTTCTTCCATCTTATACCACTTACTAGGTAAGTCATCGAGGGTTGATGGGAACAAGTGTGGCCAGGCTCTTTCATCCTTATGTCCAAGTCTTCTCCACTCTTTTTCACAAGTCCTAATGTGGTCCTCTGGGTTTTGGCCTTGTGTGAAGATAGGGATTTGGGCTTCCTGTGTTATTTTTTTCCCTCCAAACCGTTCGACAAACTAAGTTGAAGCAGTGGTCCAGGTCTGTAGTTTTGACTGATGGGTATCCCACCATCTAGCTGCTTGACCTGTGAATGTTTCCACTAAACTTTGAAGTCGGCCATGTTCTCCAATGTTTTTAGATACTTGTTCGACATGTAGGACTGGGGATTCCCTTTCCTTATACCGTGGTGTTTGTGGGGTATTTACGTTGGTCGGTTGTAAGGTAGGGCGTTCTCTGAGTTTCTTTTCAAAGATCTTAGGGATAATTGAGACTACAAAGCACTGTCGGGTGGGTTTTTTCTGTACTTTTTGTATAGTCCAGCACCCTTTAGCTTGTGTTTCATAATTTTCCATCTCCCAGTCATATAATTCAGCATCTGAATTATAGCCAACTGAGTCTGGGTTACCTAAGTAAATTTCCCCTTG
The DNA here is from genome assembly GCA_001517045.1 of Pseudotsuga menziesii. Lineage (NCBI taxonomy): Eukaryota > Viridiplantae > Streptophyta > Pinopsida > Pinales > Pinaceae > Pseudotsuga > Pseudotsuga menziesii. Next base: position 609,180 of record LPNX010318922.1, on the reverse strand, counting down.
GGCGTTTGGTTCTGTATAGTCCAGATTGTTGTGGATCTGGTAGAGTTGTCTAACATCTACTTCCTCATCAATTGGTTCAGTCCAAGGTTGTCCTTGGGAAGGATTAATGGGTACAATGACCTTGTGACCATTCCCTTTGAGTTTGATTCTTTCCTTGTCTAGGGATATAGATGCTTTCATCTTTCGTCCCCAAGGTCGACCTACTAGGGCTGGGAAGGACCTAGAACCTTCCTTCGGGTCAATAATTTCAAAATCAACCTTGGTCGAGATTCCCTTAATGGTTGTGTCAACATCTCTCCAAACCCCAATGGGTTCAATGAGACCTTGGTCGGCTAGTTTGAGATAGATGCCTGACTCATAGAGTCGAGGTTTACCTATCTGTTCCCATGTATTCCTGGTCATAATATTTACTTGAGACCCGAAATCGAGCACTACCTGTCGGACATGGTATCCTTCGATTTCCAGGTCGACAAGTGGGTCGACATCATTTTTATCCTTTTGGTTTAAGCTACAAATGTTTTTAGTTTGTTTTTCCCTTGTGGTATCTTTTAGTGTGTGCAATAAGTCAATGAATTGGGCAACTGATTTGTCTGTTTGGATGAGATGAGTTAATTGCTGTGTCGTGCTAAGTCGACTGGTAAGACTGTCTTCTTGCTGTCCAATGTCTTGAAAGATGTGTGTGGCTTCTTGATAAGTTTGTTTTTCCTTCAGGGGATCCGGATAACCATTTGTGTTTTTAATTTTAGTAATTTGTGGGTTATCAGGTCCTGTTTTTGTGCCTTGATGAGTGACAATATGCATATTTTTAGTAGTTAATATATCATGCTTTTGCACACAAGACAAGACATTAACATTCTTTTTATTATTGATCTTTTCTAACATGGTAGGACAATCCTCCAGAGAGTGATCGCCTACCCCGCAATGTGTACATAATTTAAGGTCCGTTCTGTCCTTGTACAGACAGTCTGCACATCTGTGCCCTTCTTTATAGTAGATGAAGCATTGTGTGGGTCGACGAGTTCGTATATCGCGATTCCCGACGAATCGACCTCTTCCTTCATATATCTGTCGTCGATTGTCATACCAACGTTCATATCGTCGGCCGTCGTGCCCTTGCCCATTCTAATTGTTGGTACTATTTTGCTCATTGCTCTGCGCCACTGCATTTGTCTGGTAGACGGCCTGATAGTTCTGTCTGTTTTTTAGGTTGAGTTGACAGTCGGCCGTATTGTGACTTTTTGTCTCGCAAATGGTGCACCAGGAAGCTTTTGCATTCTTCATGTTAAACGCACATTCCTTCATGGAATGATCTCCGATCTCCTGGAAAATATCGCAAAAGACTTTAGTTTGCACAAATCGGACATCTTGTCGGCTGTAGTCGGTTCGACAATTGTCTTTCGAGTGTCCGGCCGTCGAACATTTTGTACACCATATTTCTTGATTTTTGAGGGACAATTCTTTCAAGGACTTCTGTACACTTTCCAGTTAATCTTCTATCCTGTGGTCCGTCGGATAGGTAGGTATATCTTCGTCCATTTCCACCTGCAGAGCTTTAGTCAGCGCATCTTCATATGTCTTGAAGGTTTCCAGACTGATGTGTCGACGAATTTTTTGTGATAATCCTGCAAGAAACCATTGAATTAGCAATTGTTCATCAATAACATAATCTAATTGACTCAACAGGTCCTTCCAGCGTTTGTCATAATCGCGGACAGTTTCCCCTGGATTTTGCTACGTTGTCTTGAGCTTTTTAGCGGCCAAGTGCTTAGCGTCTGGGGTCTTGAAAAAGGATAAGAACTGTGCTTTAATTTCAACTTTCGTTGCTCTGGGTTGCCTTTCAGAAAAGGTAATATACCAGGTTAGAGCCCTTTTTCATAAGGCTCCTGTGAACTGAGCCATCTTTCGGTCTTCTTCCTTCACCTGGTTTGCATCCCAGATGGACTCGCAGACGAACCAATGTCGTCTGGGGTCTTCATCCCCCTCATAGAGAGGAATGTGGGCCGTTCCGTGACCCATGTCTGAGTCGCTGTCACTGCTATCTGACGACGGCGGAGGTGGGGTTGTGGGTGGTGGTGAAAGAGGTGGGGTCGTTGATATAGTCGATCCTGAGGATTTTTGGTCGACGGAACTTGTGCCTCCGTCGGTGGTCGATTTTGCGTCGTACAGTGGATTGTTGTGGATTTGTATTGTCGATGGTCCACTGGAGCTTTGCGAGCTCAGGTCTGACTCTTGGATTTATTCTAAAGTTGTATGTGGCAGGGGGGGTGCTCCTTCATGTGTCGGTAAGAGCAAGTGGATACTCTAAAAGGATGGTGCCATTTGAAAGGTCACCCAATTTCCTTCGAGCGGTCGGCGTATAACAAGATGTCGTCCCGGGAATGTTTCGTCACCTAGTCGGCTCCAGATAGTAATGTCACCAGCTCGCAGTCGGAGATCGTCTTCAATAATAGTCTGTATTGTGGTACGCGGATTTACTGGGGAAAGGGTTACTCCTTGGTCAGGGACAGTAATTTGGAGAGCTTCAGACTACTCTATCCACACTTCTTCTTCCTTAGGGGTCGACTCCTCTTCTACGCCCTCTCTGTGTCGGTCATGACCCGACGCTGGCGGAATCTCATCCCGGTCGGTCTCCCTAGGGTTTTGTCTTTGATGCAGCTCTGCTGCTCTTTATCGTCTGGCTTCCCTTCGCTGTTGTCTTTCGTCCCTTTCGATTTTCTTAATGTCCGACATACTTTCCTACAATACTATACCGTCAACTTCCCTTCGGTCGACTTTTCATTACTGGTGACAGCTATCAGCTTTAGGTCAACCAGGATCCATTATACTCTACCTTCGACACATGACCAGCTACCCCCCCATAGCCTACCCGACGCTTTTTAGAAAGCCCGGATAGTTCGAATCACTTGCTCAGGAAGTATTCCCACTCCCTTTCTGCAATAAAATTCTCCCACTTCCTCTGCTTTTTCGCCCAGTTGGTGTTTGGTGGCTGTTCGCACAGTGGTGGTCTAGGTTCGACGATGTGACCTGCTCCTTTCTCTATCAGGAATTTGAACAGCAAGGTCGGCAAGGTGCATAAGAATTTGTCGGTGAAATCTGTGTAGAATTATGCTTTGACAGTTTCCACTGATGTCCTGTCTTCGATCGCTCGCTCCTCACAGAAGTCGTCGGCGATTTTCTCAAACCACTCCGACAGATTTGTTCATCCTCCTCGGAATAGTTTATCTAGAAACTGCTGTTCTTTAGTCGCGTCCGGTCTTCTCATCCAGAAGCTGCTTCAACAGTTGTGGCACTGATTCAACAAACTTCTCATGCGCCTCCGTGAAAAATATTGCCTTGGCTTCTGCGACTGTTAATCTGTTTCATCGTGCGTAATTTTGCAAGTAGTTCGCAACTTTACGGTCCCACCAGTCCTTGATCTCCTGCTCTGGTATCATATGTGAGCATATATCTTAGGCATGTAATACCGGCAACGGAACCAATGTTGTAATCTCACAGATCACATAATGTTACCAATAATACATACTAAAACATACATAAATATAAACAGAGACAAGAGATAAGAACAGATAGAAAGGAACAGATTATATTATCACAATGAGTTCATACAAGGCACAGAACTGAACTGAGTTCTTTGCTTGGCTCAACAGCCTAATATATACAATTTGGAAACAGTTACAACATAACTACATGTCGGTTCGGTGAACCGACATGACTGTTAGTTAGCCGACTTAATTAACTAGTTTAGTCGGTCGTCCAACTTGGTCGGACCATCGACTTAGTCGGCTGATCGACTAAGTCGGTCTTCGTTCAAGTTGACTTCGTCGACTTGCTCCTTCTACACATTTCTTCCTTTGTGGAAGTAGTGGTCAAATGAGAGATTGAAGCTCTCAATTGTTCCAAAATTCTGATCTTCATGTTGCGGGCGAAATCGAAATATGTTTTCAAATCAACACTCTCAAGGGTGTTAATTTTATTGTCAACATATGCCCCCTAATGTGTGAGGTCCGAAGATATGTTGAGGGAATAAATAAATTGATTTCATTCTGATACTCTTGATATTTATACTATTTAGTGATAAGGGAAGGATGGTAAAGGAGTAGGATCTTGAGCGCAGGAGTTGGAAAATCACCTGCAAGTCAAACAAGGCAATAACCCAAATACACAATATCTTCCTGAAGTGGGTATACCCATGCTTAGCAGTAAACAAGCATGGCCACAAACAATACAAAGTGGATCCATGTCAAAAGAAAATATTACACAAATGCACACATGCACTTTGATGAGTGCAAAATATCGAGCTCTTCATGGTACTTTGGCATGGAAGTTTACTCTTGTGCAACTCGGGCAGTGCATCGATGAGTGATACAATTGTATTTCAAAAATGTATTCGAAAAAACCAACGATAGTACGAGTTTATATCATGCGAATAAATGAGATGATCTCAAGCATAATTAAACCCCATCTGATTACCGGTCATTGATGTATATCATTAACATATCTGAGGAGGCCCACCGATAATGATGATGGAATCCAAGGTACTTGAGTACAAACTAACAAGTGTGAATAGATGTTATGAAGTCAAACACTTGTAGAATCAAACAATCGGGATTCATTGATGTATACCGATTGTCATTTGCGAGTAAACCTGCCACTAATGACTGCAATATCCAAGGTACTCACTGGGGTTCCTAGATCCATTTCCTAGATGATGATTTGGCATCAATAGGAATAGATCCGTCAAAAGGAGGGCATTAATGCATCCCACATCAACTTACATGAAAATGAGATCAATAGGATGATATAATTTGGTAGAGTTGCGAGATCCAACAATGTATACTAACACAAGGAAGGCCAACATGATTGATCAATCATATTTGAGGAATGCCTCACATTGGTTTGACTTCCCTTGAACACATAACAAGAAGCATAGTGACACTTGGCAACATAAGACTCGAGTAACAAACCATTGTGAAATTCACCAATTCTATATAAATTAATGAAAGCTCCATAGATGAAAGGAAGGATAACCTATTGGTGGAGATCTGTTCAAATTACTAGTACAACTTCCCAAGGAAAATGTAAATGGTGTACTTATAAATGATGTAGGGATATGTGACGTGTTCAAGGGAGACAAGGACTGACTGTTGCCATTTTCTTCATGATGAACTATGAATAGTTTCAATAATCTTCCTTTTTTGGATTTTTTGTGTTTTTTAATTTTCAATACTTTTTTCATTTATTAGCTCGAAAAAAGAATAAAGAATGTTACGGTACATGGGAGGGAACGAGTGTTGCACGAGCATACTCTATTTTTTAAGAGCACGGGTCAGGCCAAGGAAAAGATACATATTGAAAACAAAGGATGAGCTAGTTGTGCACACTCTTGTGGATGTTCCCTCCATCGGTTGGCTATCTGAAGTAGGATTATGTGTCGACGGATGGTGAAATAGAACCAAGTAACTGCAGTTATCCAATTTGGTGTGATGAACAAGTAGGAAAGGGGCAATCTGGTTTACTTAATGCTAATTCTTGTGAAAAACACCAAAATCATAAATCGCAATGAATCATGGTCCATCAACTACCTGAATCAAATAGTTATCACATGTATAGGTCAACTTAAACATAAGCAATGGTTTATAGGCATCTTGAGAAAAAAGTGACTGCAAAGGCAGATTTGCAACATAAGCAATAAGCATCGAAGTAGTAAGCACAAATATTCATGTGGATATTTTAACACACGCTTATGTAAACTAACACAAAATAGGGATCCCATTAGGAAATGGTCAGAACTGTATGGAAGAGAAGTATGTGGTCTCGAACTCTAGGTCATGATGGGACTAATTGGGCTCCCATGCCTATGAGAATAACTCACCATGGGAACCAAAATGGAAATGGGGTGCTGACTAGGGTGTCCCATTCGATAGGATTTTCTGTCAGAATGGTGGAAAATACATATATGATGGGTTGATACACCAATTTCCAATAAGTTCGACCATATAGCAAGTTTGGGTTGAAAAAGGCTCAAATGCATCTTCACATAGGGATAACCTAAACCTATATGCATGTTTCCAAATATACTTGATAAGATTGAGGAACATACAAACAATGCTCCTATAATTGGGTGGATTTAAACCAAGTATGCTCCTAGTGGCCCCAGAAAATATGTCCTTAGGTGGGTGCAACCAAATGTTTATGACTTCAAGTATTTCTTCATCTGATGATAAAATTCCTTCCAAGAAGTCAAGTGAGCTGGGAGAGCTCACAATGAAAATGGGCCAAGTAACTAGATCATATTCCTTCATCAAGGGAAGATTTTGATCCATATATGTTGAATCCATTTGAATAGCTTGGTATGGCACTTCTATAGTAGATAAGGTTTGCAGAATCATAAATTTTCCCATGAGGGAATCCTTTTTGAAAGATCCAATGCTAACATCTTGAAATTACTTTAGATCATCTCTCATGAAAGGAACATTTACCTAGACAATAATTTCAAGCATGCAGTAATCTAATTGGTCGATCATGACAATATTCCCCCAATGAGGGAAACAAATCACTTGGGAATCTAAAGACACTATAGCCATCATCACATGTATCCAACTATGTCCTAATAGAAAATTGTAATCTATAGGTGGATCTACTACCTCAACATCCATTGTTGTTGTTTTGCCACCCCATTCAATAGGGTAGGCTACAATGAGTCCGTGAGGAGAGAATGAATGTCCATCAAAATATTTTTGCATAGTATGGGATTGAACTAAGGTGGGTGATCCTAACACTTTCCAACATTTAAATGACATGACACAAGTTAAGGCCCCTTCATCATCTATGGTTCGAAAAATGTTCTTGTCATGAGTTGTTACTTTAATATGAAAAACAAATTTGGAAGGAATCCTATAGGTTGATTGGTCTAAGTATAATGTGATCAAAGTCGTATCGGATGGATCAACAACTCTAGTTGAAGACAATAGTTCATCTTTTTGTGCAGGACAATATTGCAATACCTCCATGGTAGACATGGCACATGGTGCTTGATTTATTTCCTCAACAACATTTTCGTTACCAGAAACTCATGCATTAGGATTATGCATTGTTCTATGTAGATCACCTTTGGGGGGGTGTGTTACTATATCTATGATTGGTTTCTCAATGGTGATATAACCACTTGGATGTGAATCTAATTGATCCAATGTACTAGGAGGGACATCATAAGAATGAGATCTCGTTTTAATGTTCACCTCATGATCACACATGGAAACATTGGCATTGGGATGATTTCCCTCTTGCAATGATTTTGACTAGTTTCCCCCTAGAGGAGGTAACAATGTTGTAGCAACCATTTGATAATGGTGTTGCAGAAAAGGTTGCATTAATACAACAGATTGTTGTTTCCCAATGTCTTGAGATGGATTCAATGCATCTCCCTTCCCAAAGTTAGCATTATGCTTACTCTTGTATTTCTTCTTATTTCCTCTAAGTTTCATGGATTGAACTATGATATTTTCAGGATTTTAGGAAGGATTAACATTGTTCTTACCCTTGTACTTCTTCTTATTTCCCCTAAGTTCCATGGATTGAACTATGAGGATTTCAAAATTTAGGGAAGGCTTAGCATGTTACTGCATATCCTGACTAGTTGTAGGTTGCGAAGTTCGAACAAATATTTGTCCCATTGCTGAGTAATCTTGTCAAGTTGGTTTGTGGAACTCATCATACCATTCTCATGAGTTCCATGTGGTGGATTATCTGGATCAAACGTAGGTATTGCAGGTTGGTTCCAAAATTATTGGTTACTTTTTAGAACCTCACCACTCCATTGTGGAATGGTATTCATGGGTGGATTGGTCGTCATTTTGTTAGTGGAGTATTCTACAACTGAAGCTATATCCTACTCTTCTATTTGTATGGGTGGGTGAAGCTCAATCAACATAAAACAAATCAATTATAACAATAATCCTAAGATCTTAAACCTTCGTTCATAGAGTTTGAGAAGGGGAGGAAGGGAGGAGAAAACCTCTTGCATCCTTGAAGTTTGATGGAGTTTCTTGATGGTTGATCTTGCAGCCCTTAGAATCTCCTTCACACCTACAAATATCACCACAAAAATCCTTCCTACTATCCTACCCAAACTATTCTTAAGAATATAGGTTAGATCTAATTTCCTACCAATTCTAACTCAACATGAAACTTGAAGGGAAAATATTGAAAAAGAATTGGGAATAAAAATGAATTGATTCATAATAGATGAACATGAAGAAATAATTACAAACCTTGAAGGTGACTTCATTCTCCATTTCTTATACCTACTCCTATACCATCCATTCCTTTGATGCCCAAAAAAATTGTAGTAGATAAGTGGTTTCTAGTCCTCAATTCTTCCAGCATGCCTTTGCTCTCCATTTTCTCTCCTCTAATTTACCTCATATGCCTTCCTTATATATAATTTTGGTTTGTGCACTCAATCACTTAACCATGAATGTGGGATTAATATTTTTGAATCTATTTTATTATTCTCTTCAAAAAAATCCACTTTACCTAGTTTTTTAGGCATCAAACTTGATTTTCATTATTTCCAGGACAATTAATACCCATGTTAGCAATTTTTTCCACTGTATGAGTCATAAGAACTGGGTTTTGGCCCTTAAGTGGTCATGGAATTGGCCTCTTTAGAGCCACCTTTGTCTTCAAACATTTCTTCAGTTTTGGAAGCAGTGGCCAGATGAGATATTGAAGCTCTCAATTGTTCCAAAATTCTGATCTTCATGTTGCGGGCGAAATAGAAATATGTTTTCAGACCAACACTCTCAAGGGTGTTGATCTGAAAATCCAATGATTGCAATCCAAATGGGTGATGTTTATGTTCTACTAGGGGTCCAATGGTTATAATCATTTGAAACAATGTCTCCTAAATTTTAGGAAATTTTCGTGTGATTCTCCTTAGAAGGAAATGAAATTGACTCAGAGTTATTTTAAGGAAACCCTCTAAAGTGATAATCTCTAACAACATGAGAAAATTGTTAAAAAAAGGCACAGTTACATGATGTGATTACACAATTATGTGCACTATATGTTCATGCATATATACCCTCTATTCCTATGAAATTTTGATTCATGGGAAGATCTAGAAGCTAAGAGAATACCCACAACTAAATAATTTGACAAAACATGAAAAAAACAGTGCAAAAGAGGAATATTAACACATAGAGATGGTGCCAATAACTTGGTTTTCTATTACTGTCCAACATGTAAATATGTTTGGAACATGAATATAATACAATATGAATACATGTTTAACATTTTGAGGCAAATTGGTGGCATACATGTGGAAGGCTTAGATTGGGCCTCAAACCCCCCTAGGTGGACCAATGAGCTCCCAAACCACCTAAAATAGTCACTAGTGTCCATGTGAACACAAGTGAAGCATTATAGTTCATAAATAAGGGTATGATAGGTGTATTGGAGTGCATGGGTGAGTGGGAGTGGCTCTAGGAAGCATTTCCAAAAGAGCCAAAAACACTCAAATGCAATGCATGGGCACCTCTAGTCAAACTAGTTCCCTATTTTAAGGAGTGGGAGAACCCCAAGAGACCAAACTATCATTAATGAGGGAATTCATTCACCCGACTTATCAAAATGTGGGTGTTGGGTATAATTAATGGTCCAAACCCCCCAAATACCTTAGGAGACCAACATACCCAAGGTTTGGACTATGCAACATAAGTGAAAAACAAATGAAGGTATGTCCTAGGTGATATGTTACCATGGTACTAGGTGGTATGATTTTGTATCACCCCTCATTAATCCTAACTTAGTGTAACCACATCAAAAGTTGAGGTCTTTGCAACTAAGGCTTAAGTCACCTCTTACAAAAAATTATTTGTCCATGTAACCAAGGTAAGAAGGAAAACCACATGGGAACAAAACCTCCCCTATGAAATGGACATCAAGAAAAATATGAAAGTGAATATAAATCATCACCATGTGTCACCCACTCTAAGGAGTGGCCTCATATAGGTGAATGTATTCTATGTGAAGCTGTTGGTGAAGATGTCAGTAGTTTTCTTTGTAGATGGGCAATTTGCAATGATATCACTTGCCCATGCACCAAGATACTGATGTAGTGCATGTGAATCTCATTGTTCTTGGTCCTCTATCTATGTACTGGATATGTGGATATATTGATTTCACTTTTATTGTCACACCAAATTACAATGGGTGAATCAAATGCAAAACAAAGTTCTCCAAGAATGCCTTGCAACCACACACATTGTGTAGTTGCATTCACTACTCCTTTGTACTCGGCCTCAACTGATGAAAGGGATTTAGTGTGTTGTTTATTACTTAAACAACATATGGGACCATGTGCAATCATGAATACATAACCTGAAGTGGACTTTCTGTCAATGGAATCTCCATACCAATCATAATCAATAAATCCAACTAGTTCTAGTGGAGAACTAGCAGTATTGTGTATCCTGAAGTGTTTGGTTCCTTGTAGATGATGCAATATCCTTTTAGCATCCTTCCATTGGATCTCATGATACTCATACATATACCTTACAACAACACCTACTTCATAATCCAAATCAGTTCGAGAGTGTGTGAGATACAACAAGCTCCAACTAGTTGTCTATACCATGAGTTCTCCACCAATGGAGATGAACCAAAATCACCTAGTTTTACTTCTGAAAGGAAGGTGTTAAATTATTGAACCATTGATCTACAATAAAATGAGAGAAATTGAGAGGTGAATTGTGTAGTGGAATATTAAGAACAATGTACATTGAAACAGACAAATTTGAGACAAATCTGATGAGAATTGATCGGTTAATTACAACATTAGTCTTCATTAATTCACCAGTAATACAACAGTGTTACAGTAAGTATAATTCGAATAATGTGGATAGGATTTGAATATATCAACTCAAGCTGATTGAAAAGATAACTAGGAGTGTCTAAATCACTGCTTGGGATCCACTAGTCTAACTCCTAATGTCTACATTAGTCAAAATCGACTAAACTAGTTAAACGAAACCAGTTAAACTGATGAGGTAGGTGGAAAAAGGTGACACTTCCCCATGTAGCCATGCAAAACTAGCACTAGAATAAATGAGAGTTATCTAACTGAATATAACTTAAATTTGACCCAGCATAACTGACTACCTACCACAACCAACTGATGGAGGTTGCTGGTGGCACTCATAGTGGCTCCTATTTTGTAGGGATTGGTCTCGGAGGCACCTAAAATCATGCATGAACATGCAGTAAGTGGAATTTAACCTCTATATGTGTTCCTCGCACTCCAGTACAGTAATAATTTCTCCCTATTATAGACAAGATAATCAAATAAACTATATATGGACAAGGGAGGATTATATAATCCTAACACCCCCCCTTAATCCTAACTTGGACAAATATGGTCCCTGGAAACNCCCCCCCCCCCCCCCCTCAAAATAAGCAGTGAACCAGGAAAACAAGCTATACTTAAGAGAGAATTTTCCCTTTTGGGTAATAACTTATAAAACTTTTGTTGCAATTTGCAGCTCTATGGAACGGCCATGCAGAATTATGGTTCTTCTGTGCATCAGCATTCTGGTACTGTGCATGTGAAGCTTTCCATCTTCTTCTAATATACTAAATGTTGCTATTGTATCTTCTTGCTGGAGGAGGAATGGAATTATCCATTTTGTTCTTCAGTGGGCCAAATTGTGGATCATTTGCTATCATCAATTAGCATCTTCCTGGAAGTTTGTTGCACCACTATGTAGGTATCGAAGCTGTGTGAGAGAGTGCAAAATAATCATTCTGATACTGGGAACTCATTTTTATTCTATCATTTGGATCCCCGGCATCATTCCCAGCTGCTTCAATGAGCTTTTCATCCCATTTAGGCTTTTGATTCAGAATACTAAGCTGGATCTGGATCTGGATCATCTTGAGCTACAATCTCAATATCAATATCATGTTGATCTTGTTCCTCATCTTATGAAACTTAAATATTAGACAACATATCATTATCTGTAAATGGGGATGAAAGAGAGTTTATACCTCCCCTTTTGAATGGTTGTTAATATTGTGTTGGAGCTGAGTATGGCAGAAAGTGTGATAATTCATATGCCTTGGAGGCATGGTTTTCAACACCCCTCGCTATAATATTCCCAGTTGATATATCAAGATATCCATTGAGTCAGGACCAAATACAACTTGCTTTGGCAAGCCAGTATGGTTCATGTGATAAAAAGATAACAAATTTGATGCAAGAGAGGGCACATAGAGAACATTCTTGAACTCACCATGATGGGTTTTAATAGAACCTCTCCCAACATTTGGGATTTGAGAGTCATCTCCCATGTGAACGATAGGTCCTCCTGATACAGTGAGAGTGGTGAAGGATTCCCTGCAGGGAACCATGTGGTTGGATCCTCCCAAATATATCAAATAAGCCTTCGACTGAGTGAGGATTTCCTTCAAGGCATGGCACCTCTCATGATATTTTTTCAGTTGTCCAGCATCAGACTTCTTTGCTCCTTATGGAAGGGCAATATTGTTCTGTTCATGGAGTGTTGAAAGTTGGTTGATGGTATTCTTCATGCACTATCTCTCTGGAAGAAAGTCTCTCATACAGTAGGGGCATCTAGTCTTCTTGAATTTCTTTTTTTTCTTGGAACCTGAGGCTCCATTGGAAGATTGTTGATTCTCCTTCCCTTTGTCCTTCCCTCTTTCTTGTGCATTGTTTGAGTCTGTCACTAAGATTGTTAGGCTCTTGGAGGTTTGAAGCACTCCCACCTGAACCAATTTATCTTGCTCGTGTATTAAGGACTCAACATAAGCATATAGAGAAGGCATCTTCCAATTGGGGATGGAAGCTCTTCCGAAATGGAATGTAGATACAAATACTGAGTACTTAGAGCCAATATTTCTCAGTACAAACATCACAAGTTGCTCATATTTCCTCTCTAATCCATATTTTTTGCATTGCAGTATCGGTGACTTGTATTTGTAAAGAATTGCTGAATAGATTTGAAACTGCTGGGATGTAAAGCAATGAGGTCATTATCCAATATATGCCCTCGAAGCTCATCTTGTTTTCCAAACAAGATTCAATATTATACCAAGCTTCCTTCGAAGTCCTTAGACCCTCAATATGGAACAAAATATCCTGGGAGATATGAGTACACATGAACCCAAAGGCCTCATCAAGCCAATTCAAAAAATTGTTCTTCTCAAAATACTGTTGGGGCTAAGTTTCTATGCCCATATTCATCCTATATATTCCAATATTGTGCAAGGACACCAGCGTATCTTCCCTCTAATCATAATAGTTGAAGGGTGTAAGGATTCGGGGTACGAGAGTTGAAGAATCCATATTTCTGTATGTAGAAACAGTTAATTCCTTAAGAATCTACATAGGTACCTGCAAATTACACTGCAAAACCAAAATCAATTCGCAATCATGTTAGTTTCAAGCCTTTCCACCTCGACATGTACACTTTCACAGAGTCATTCACACTTGAATAGACTTCTCTGAACATAATTCAGAGGGAGCAAGGCTATCATTCCAAGATTTATGTGGAAACTCGGTTGCTTCCGGTGTATAATGAAATCGAACAAGACTTGTTGCTAACATAAACAAGGCTCTGATACCATGTTAAATTGTTGAACCATTGACCTATAGGAAAATGAGAGCAATTGAGAGGTGAATTGTGTAGTGGAATCAAGAACAATGTACACTGAACAAGACAAATTTGAGACAAATATGATAAGAATTGGTCAGTTAATTACAACATTAATCTTCATTAATTCAGCAGTAATACAATAGTGTTACAATAAGGATAATTCGAATCACGTGGATAGGATTTGAATCTACCAACTCAAGTTGACTGAAAAGCTAACTAGGAGTGTCTAAATCACTGCATGGGAACCACTAATCTAACTCGTGATGTCTAAATCGGTCCGAAAATTAGTTAAACTAGTTAAACTGAAGAGGTAGGTGGAAAAAGGTGCCACTTCCCCATGCAGCCATGCAAAACTGACGCTATACTAACTGAGAGTGATCTAACTGAATGTAACTAAAGGTTGACTCAGCATAATTGACTACCTACCACAACCAACTGATGGAGGTTGTTGGTGGCACTCAGAGTGGCTCCTATATTGTAGGGATTGGTCTCATAGGCACCTAAACTCATGCATGAACATGCAGTAAGTGGAATTTAACCTCTATATGTGTTCCCCACACTCCAGTAGAATAATAATGTCTCCCTAAGATAGACAAGATGATCAAATAGACTATATATGGACAAGGGAGGATTATATACTCCTAAGATAAGGGACACTTGGTTGCCTTTCATTCAACCATTTTGAACTTTAATAACAGGTCTAAAGCATAATTTGATTGGCGGACCTTAGTACCTGCATCATATTGCTCAATATCCAAGCCAAGAAATTGTTTCAGCAATCCAAGGTCAGTCATTGAAAACGCATTGTGCAATGAAGACTTAATTGAACCTATATCGGCAACGCAACTTCCAGTGATCAAAAGATCATCAACATATAGTAATATGATCTAAAAATATTCATATAAATTATTCAAATACACATTAGGATCATATTTTCACCTTTCAAAGCCTTGTAAGAGAAAAAAATTTGTTAATCTTGGCATACCAAGCCCTAGGGCTTGCTTGAGGACATAGAGAGACTTATTCAATCTACAAAAAGTGAAGGATCATGAATGAAACATTCAGGCTTCTGCATATAAATATCCTCACTAATTTCACCTTGAAAAAAATCACTCTTCACATCCATACGGTGCACCTCCCATCGCTTAGATGCAGCAATGGCCAGAACTAGCCTAATAGAGTCCATATTTGCAACCGGTGCAAATGTCTCTATATAGTCCACTCCATGGAATTGAGAGAAGTATTTGGAAACCAAAATTGCCTTATACTTCACATATTAACCATCAGCATCCATATTTTTCCTATAAAACCACTTACATCGCACTAGTTTCCTCTTGGAAGGTAGAGGAACCATCTCCCAAGTTTCATTGTCTTGCAAAGACTTGAACTCTTCTTGCATGGTTGTTTTTAATCTTGGATCATGTGATGATTATTCTTATTAATGTGGATCAGTTCCAACCATGATTAAACATCTCTCTAGAATATTCAAATCACAAGTGGAGAAAGCATTATGAAATTGAGATCTAGTCTTCCTAGAGTCTAGTGGATCTCCAGTAAGATCACCAGCTGCTTGTATGGTTTTCTCAACCCATTTTGGCCGTATGGTTGAGTCATGATATGCATGCATGTAATAATATTAATATTCAATATCATAATCATAAAAATTAGAGAGAGAACCATCACTTACATCATCATTGAGTGGAGGATGTGAGCAATCCCCTTTGACTAGTTTCATCTCTTGCATGGGCTCTTCTTCGAACTGTACACTTCTCTCAATGATTTTTTTATTAGATGAGGGATCAAAGAGATTGTGTACCTTTGTATATTCACCATATACAAACATTACCGACTCCTTAATTTTAGGTTGCAAGGTCTTTCTCTTCTCGGGAGTAATTCTACCCCAATCATTTGATCCAAAAACCCTGAAATGAGAAACATTGGGCTTGTGACCACTCAAAGACTCAAATGGAGTTTTTTCTTCCAATGATTTGTTTGGAAATTTGTTATGAAAATATGTGGCACAATTTATGGCTTCATCCCATATCTTAGGATACAAATACTTAGTCTCCAACATGCATGTGTCCATCTCCTTCAATGTTATATTCTTGCGCTCTGCCACACCATTTTAGTGTGGTGTGTAAGGCACAGAATGTTGCATTTGAATGCCATTTTCCTCACATGGAAGTTGTAGTTTATTATTGACATATTCCTTTCCATTATAAATCCTTAATACCACGATCTTATTCCCACTCAACTTCTCAACCAAAGCCTTGAAAACTTTGAATATCTCAAACACTTCAGATTTTTGCTTGAGAAAATACACCCAACAATATCTTGAGAAAACATCTATGAATGTTAAGAAATACCTTGAGTTTCCATAGGAGGGTGTGGGAAGATGTACTATCATATCCGAATGGATAAAATCAAGCACTTGACAACCCTTCTTTCCTTCCCCTTGTCGTACTTGCACTCTGCATGCTTCCCACTTCCCAACTATGCATCCCTTGCATATGCCTTTGGAAAACTTGATGCTTGGAAGTTCTTCAACCATGTTTCCTTTGATCAAATATTGAATATATATGTAGTTGAGGTGTCCAAAACTCTCATTTCATAACTTTCTGGTCTCATTAGCATGTTACAGGAGCACATTCCATGAGTATTAAGGAAGAAAGTGTGAAAACTTGTACATCCTTGAGTCATGATCTGTGATACCCACTGCAACAAATTGGCCTAGAAATTTATGAAATATCCACATCATATTGAGTGAATGTCACTCTCTTGTTTGAACATGTATGTGTCATTTTATAGACAGAGAATAGGCTAGTTGCAATATCATGCACATACAACACATTGTTGAATTACCCATTGTCAAGGTTGATCCTTCCAATCCCTTTGGCTGGGATCTCAGAGTCATCACCCATGAGGATGGATGGACCATTGTATGGATGTAGGGACAAGAAGGATTCTTGTACTGAAACCATGTTCTTTGAGGAACATGAATCTATGATGAAGGTGGAAGAGCTTAAATATCCAGCAAACTGTGCATGGAATCTACCCTTGTTCTCAGAATTCGAACCTCCCTCTTTCTTCCTTGCACCATCTGGAAGAGGAATGTTGTTCTTCTCAAGGAGTTGTGCCATCATTTCAATGGTTTTCTTCATGCATGCACTCTCTGCATGCCAGCCTTTTTTACAATAAGTGCATTTTGTCTTCTCTTTCTTCCTTCCTTTGTCCTTGCTAATATTCAAACCCCCATTAGAAGATCTGGGCTTCTCCTGCTTATTCTTCTGTTTCTGCTTCGAATCCTTGGGATTCTTCTTTCCCTTTCCTTGATTTGAAACACCTGCAACAAGGGATTTATCCTTGGTGTATTTGATGGTACCCATTTGAACCAATTTGTCTTTTTCTTGATTCAAATACTCCATGAAGTCTACCAAGGTAGGAATTCTCCAATTTCGAACTGTCATCTTTCCTGAGTGGAATGTTGAAACAAACACTGAATATCCAGGCCCTAGCTTCAAAAGAATGGACAATATTAGCTGCTATTCCTTCTTTTCGATGCCACACTGTTTCATATGAAGTACCAAGGATTTGAATTTGGTGAAGAAATCTTGGATCATCTTAAAGTGAGTTGGGTTCAATGTGATCAACTCATTTTTGAGTTTGTGTCCTCTCATCTCATATGTCTTCCCAAACAGTTACTAAATATTGAGCCACACCTCATTGGGTGTTGCAAGACTGTCTACATGAAATAAAATAATACTAAGACAAGGCATCATGAATGCTTCATGCCATCTGTTGAAATACTTAGACTTCTCAACAGTTGAATTGGGCTCATTCTATGTTCCCATGGTTACTCTATAGAGACCTTACAACCTCGAATGGATAACCATTTCGGCCTTCCATTCAAAATAGTTGAATGAAGTGAGAAAATAGGCATGATACTTCTCCATTCACTTCTAGACACTAAGTGACAAATAACACTTGAGCAACCTGCAATGCAAACTCTCAAATCTACTGGAGGAGGCCCTAGATAGTAATTTGAAACCTATAAATTCTCTGAATTCGAATTGCAGCTCCAAATAAATATGATACCTTGTGAAATTATGATTCAAAGGAAGATATATAAGCTAAGAGAATCCTCACAACTAAATAATTTGACAAAACATGAAGAAAACAGTGCAAAAGATCAATATTAACACATAGAGATGGTGCCAATAACTGAGTTTTCTATTACTATCCAACATGTAAATATGTCTAGAACATTAATATAAAACAATAGGATAAAATCATTAGTATTTGGAGGCAAATTGGTGGCATACATGTGGCAGTCTTAGATTGGAACTCAAACTCCCCTAGGTGGACCAATGATCTCCCAAACCACCTCAAATGGTCACAAATGGCCATGTGAATGCAAGTGAAGCATGTTAGGTCATAAACAAGGGTATTATAGGTGTTTTGGAGTGCATGGATGAGTGGGAGTGGCTCTGGGCATCATTTAATGGTCCAAAAGAGCCAAAAACACTCAACTACAATGCATGGGTGCCTCTGGTCAAACCAGTTCCTTGTTTTAAGGAGTAGGAGAGCCCCAAGAGACCAAATTGTCATTAATGAGGGTGCTCATGCTCCTGAATGATCAAAATGTGGCCGTTGGGTGTAATTAATGGTCCAAAACCCCCAAATACCTTAGGAGACCAACATAACCAAGGTTTGTACTATGCAACATAAGTGAAAAACAAATGAAGGTATGTCCTAGGTGATATGTTACCATGGTACTAGGTGATATGTTACCATGGTACTAGGTGGTATGATTTTCTAACCATTCCAATGTGTTAGCACTCATAATTGCACCTAGGGTTGTGGAAGGTGGTCCCCGGGGTAACATTAGAACCACTTTAAGAAAGGGATATGGCTTCTCTGTTTCTAGAGAGGGATTTCTCATAGATATATAACAAGGCCAGATATATACATGAAATGAAATTCAGATATTGTTGTGGTTGAAATAGGGTAAGGGTACATTGGGATATGGAGTCACAATTATCAAGAAACACAGAGCAGTTTCCATGGGAAATGTATGCAAAAGCAATATAATACTTTGGTTATGGTCAATATGTTTTTGGTCTGGTGATAAGGAAGAAATGATGACAACCCATTAACACAAAGTACCAGCTAGATGAATTATGCATTAACTTTGGTAGAAACAATTTGTGAATATCTGAAACGATAGTCGAAGAATTACCAAGTATGAATTATGAAAACTATCACACACTTATCTCAAATATGAAAGAAAACATAATGGAAAGATTAACAAGAAATACATGCACATAAAGAAGACAAATCATGTACTATAACTGATAAATACACATGAATATTTGCATTCAAAATCCATCATTTGACTCTGCAACTTTTATTAAATACAGATCTCAAAATTACATAACGCAAAAGTCTCACAGGTTTCAACCCTTTATTCCTCTGTTGAGGGTATATGTATAGTGTCTTAGACCCCCGAGACCAACCTTGAAATAGGGCCGAAATTAGTTACAACTTGAGAAAAAAACTTCCAACAAAATATAGCGTGGCACATTTGCCATGATTTACATAAAACAAAAAATATGCGGGTAACACGCATGCTAGATTTAAAAAAGTAATGCATCCTCAGTATTTTGGATCACTTGATCATTCTACAGTTGTCTCTTTAATCCTCTTCACACTCAAGAATCTCTTCATTGGGGAAACTTGTATTTACTTTTCCTGTAATTTTCAAAAGTCTGCCATTGGTCAGCAGCTGGCAGATCTAGATTGATCATGTCCTTAGCCAATACCCTGAGCTCCATGTTTTCTGAATAAGAAAAATCTGGAAATTTGGTACACGTAGCCTTGAACTTGAACAACATCTTGAAATCTCCATCCAATTTATCAATCACTGCTTTTCCAGAAAAGGATTGTTGTTGCATATCATCAAATTTCCTGTGACCTAATCTGCAACTGAGTAATCTATCATTATACTCCTTATGAAACCACATTCCTCCATTTTCTTCCCAAAAGAAAGGAATTCCTCTTTTGAACAAAGGATTAAACAATGCAATTAATCCCTTAATTTGATAATGCATAACATCAATTTTTTCTTGAACTGTTTCCAAATGATGATATTTATTCACCACTTTTCTTTCCGACGTGATAACCAATACCCTATCCTATATATTTCTTTCCTTATTTCCTCTTCTGTCAAACTGTTCAAAAAACTGATTGCATTATTAGCTGTGTCAATGGGTTTTTTGTTTAATACATGTTTTACCATCATGACGTTTTGTCTAGCTTCTTGTGTAACAATCTCCTTGTTTAGAATAAAATCCAAATAAGGCTTGAGCTTGGTTTCTTTTGTTATGAGTACATCCTAGATGAGATGCTTAGCTCCCTATAAGGTTGTCTATCTTGACACATGTTTTTCCAATTTATTATTCTTTTCTACCAACTCCTTACATTTCTTTTCCAATATCTTTCTTTCCTTTTCTCTTTTTTCAGCTATGTCTTCCAAAGTTTTATTTTGGTTCTTCAAACCAGTGATTTCTAAATCTTTAAGATTCACCAGAGACATAGCTTGGGACAGGGAATCTGCACCAGATTGTACATAAGGTGAAATAACTTGCACTTGTTTCTCCTTATTCTTTTCCTTTAGTTCCTTTTCCAACTCTATTTGTTTTGTTTCAAAAGCCTTTTCCTTTTCATCCCAAAGTACTACATCTTTCTCCCATTGTTTTTCTTTTTCTTCAAACTTCAGCAACCTTGATTTATAATCAATCAATTCAATATTTAAAGTTTCTTTTTCTTTCTCAAACTCTGTCAGCTCAGAAGTTTGTATAGGCCGAGTAGATGGAATCTTCAGCTTCTTCTTTAGCAATTGAATTGCATTTTCTTTTTCATTTAACAACTTATGTGCAGTAGCTCCTTTATCAGCTTGACTATCAACCACCAATAATTCTACTTGTAGCTTTTTAATCTACGTCTGGTGGGATTTATTCTCCACCTTCTCCTTTCTGAGTAAATCTTCAACTATTTTCTTACTTGATTGTAACTTTGACACCTGCAATTTTGCTTTTAACAAATCAGTATAAATGATATCACATGTTTCTCTGTGTAAATGTATCATATCAGTAGTAGGAATCTTCTTCAAATTCATCCTCAATTCAGCCACTTTATTTCATGTAGTTATAGCCAAATTCAATTTGTCTTTATCTCGATCCCTAACCGTCACCGGGGATACATCTTGACTAGACAATTTTCTCACTTCATCATACAACTTCAATTTTTCATTAAATTGTTTTTGACCCACATCTTTATATTTGTCTAGCAATTTAGCCTTGGAATTTTACTTATCTATAGCTCCTTCAGGAATTTTATCAAAGGTATATTCCTGGATTTCAAAGGTTGGGCCTTTGGTCTTCATCTACTTCTTTTTTCCTTTAGCTTTTGTGCCCTGTACAATTTGTTGTCCTGCCTTTTCAATCTTTTGTTTCTTGGGTGTTCTGGTAGTGTCTTCTTCTTCAATATCCATGGCGTATGAGAACTCTCTCTTATTTATCTTTTTTAGAAAAACTAGCCAATGGAGTAATATGAGTAGATGCTGCGACAATACTAGAAAGATCGTGTTGAGGAGAAGTGCTCCCAGGTGCAGATAAAAGTGAATCTTCTTGCATATTTTCACCATTATTAATATCCTTGGGGTAATCCATCCAATTTTCTACTTCAGACAGTCCTACCACCTCAGAATGCTCAAATGGTTTATTTTTATTTGCTTGTCTCCTATTTGAGATAACATGGTGAGGGTCATAATTAATAGCAGCTTCAACTGAAAATGCCATTTCTCTGAGCATGCTTTCAATTATCCTTTAGCAAGATATTGTCGAATATTTCAGAATCTTCATCCTCAAGAAATTATTCAACATTTTGATACTTAAGATTCTGAACCTCTAAATATTCCATTTCAGCCATGAAATATTAGTTCAATTAGAGAAATGAACCTACCTAGTCAACTGACAAATGGTTCAAAAGTTTGCCCACAGTGGCGCCTTCCGCACAGTCTGAATTCTCGTTTTCCAATGCTTCAGAAAAAACAAATCGTTTGAATCCACGTGCTTGTCCTTATATTATTTTATTCTTCATATTGACTGTGCATCTTTTTCATTCAAATCTAATCTCACCCATAGATCTGTTGTTCTTCAATCTGAGCCCTTGATTCTTGACTGTTGGTTAACTGCACTATCTTATTCTCGCTCGTTTCACCCTTCTTTATCTCTCATGCAACTTTGAGTACCGGAAAAAATCTCTAACCTTGATTTGAAAGTTTTCCCCAATCAAAATCGTCCATCTTGATTTGTCTTAAATCTTGGTTTCTAGTTATAAAACTTTCCCTATCCATATTATAACTTCTATGCTCAGATTGATTTATAACCGTAGATTCACCTTAGCTTAAATATGTACCCTTGATCACCTTCAACACTTTACATTTTCCGCACTCTCACCAAGAATTTCCTTCCTCGCACTTTGGATTAGCGGAACAATTTCAAGCCGTTGATTCAAATTTTAACTTTCATCTGAACCATCAAAATATGTTGCTCATATTCAATTCCGTAAATCTCAACCCCGACTTCCCTCCGTACAACTTCAATTTGCATAATTATTCTCATCCTTCGATAAAAACACCCTATAATCTCCATCATCCAAGTGTAAAGGGCCTACCACATTTCGCAAATTCAATTGTTTTTTTATCTACGCATGTTCAATAAGTGGAATCATTCTCCACCATAGATTCATCCCCAACTTGATCTCAATCGTTGAAACATGCACTCCTTTTAAACCATTCTGCAAATTTGAAATGTGATTTTCCACGAGCACTTTAGATCAGTGGAATTCACCTCCACCGTTGATTTAAACCATCTTAGATCTCAGCCATTGAAACTTGCAGGTGTTTAACCAATTCTGCAATTAAAAAAAGTACTTTTCATCATGCAACTTAGATTGGTGGAATGGACTTCCATCGTCGATTTGATCTATTTGTTGATCACCGCCGTTGAAAAACAAGCCTCTTTACACCATTTCACTAATTCAAGAACTCTATTCCACCTTGCATGTTGAAACAACAAAACAATTAAGTCCTTCTATGGGCAAAGGATGAAGAACTAAGCTCAGCTGTACATATTGGGGTTCAAGAGGGAGGCCTTTATAAGGCTTCTGAAAATTCCACTCATGCTTTGGTGCATCATACAGTTGATCCATGTGAGTTGTGGCATAGAAGGTTTGGACACCTTCACTACACATCTCTTCCAAGCTTGCAGAAAATGGTCACGGGTATGCCAGAGGTATCTCCAAAACATAATGGAATTTGCAAAGGATGTGCTCTAGGTAAGAACAGTAAGAAATCATTTTCCAGGAGCAAGAATAGATCTAAAGGCGTTTTATATTTGATTCACTATGACATTT
The DNA here is from genome assembly GCA_001517045.1 of Pseudotsuga menziesii. Taxonomy (NCBI): domain Eukaryota; kingdom Viridiplantae; phylum Streptophyta; class Pinopsida; order Pinales; family Pinaceae; genus Pseudotsuga; species Pseudotsuga menziesii. Next base: position 586,027 of record LPNX010318922.1, on the reverse strand, counting down.
GTGGGCCTATGTCTTAACCCTCTTTATGTGGGAGTTTATATTATGTCTTGTTTATTGATGATCACTCTCGGAAGTCCTGGATTTACTTCCTCAAGGCCAAAAGTGACAATTTTGACAGGTTCAAAGAGTTCAAGGCTCTGATTGAAAATTAGACTGGTAGACACACCCGTATCTTGAGATCAGATAACAGAGGTGAGTATGAATCTAATGAGTTTGATGATTTTTTCCGCGAAGCAAGAATCAAGAAAGAGCTGATATAACCATACAACCCTCATCATAATGGGGTTGCGGAAAGGAAGAATAGAATGATCTATGAAGTTTTTAAATCCATGCTTACCGATCTATATCTTCCTTTTTCCTTGTGGGCTGAAGTTGCAGGTATTGCTGTGTATATTCAGAACAGAATTCCTCATGCTATCTTGGGGGAAAAGACTCCAGAAGAAGTCTTCACCAGAAAGAAACCTGCAGTTGACCACATGAGGATTTTTGGCACTCCGGTGTACATTCATGTGCCAAAGGAAAAGAGGGCCAAGTTAGAGCCTTCCGGTAAGAGATGTATATTTGTCAGGTACAGTGATTGTTCGAAGGCCTATCATATATATGTACCTGGACAGAGGTACATTGAAGTCAGCAGAGATGTGATCTTCCATGAGGAATCTACGTTTTGTAAAATAGAAGATCTTTCAAAGGAAGATGAAGCACCTCCCCTTGAGTTTCTAGATTCAGAAATTTAGAGGGAGGAAGAGGAATTTGAGGATCAAATTCTAGATGCACCTGAGGACACTGAAAGTCCACCAGAATAACTGCTTGAAGTTCCTCCTTCCAAAAGAAGATTTTCTTGGTACCGAGAGACGGTGCAAGACAGCGAGAAGCATAAAGCTACTACCGGGATGTTCAGAGAAAACATAAGACCATAGAAGTACTCTGGTCTTATGAGCCAACTCATCAGTGCAGAGCCTTCCTCATAGAAAGAAGCAGCAACTCAGCATGTATGGGTTGATGCCATGATTGAAGAGTACAGTTCAATCATGAAGAATGATGTGTAGGAAGTTGTTCCCAGACCAACAGGAAATTCAGTGGTGACATCCAGATGGCCTTATAAAATCAAGCATGTTGTTGATGGCAGTGTGGAGAAGTATAAATCTAGATTCGTAGCTTGTGGCTTCACTCAGAAAGAAGGCATTGACTATGATGAGACATTTGCACCTGTTTCCATGTATACTACCATTAGAACCATATTTTGTCTTGTTGCAGTATTCGAATGGAATTTACATCAGCTGGATATAAAGACAACCTTCCTCAATGGAAAGATTGAGAAGGAAGTCTATATTGAACAACCTTAAGTCTTTATGACTCATGGGAATAAGACCCATGTGTGTAAACTAAAGAAAGCCTTGTAAGGATTGGAACATGCTCTGAGAGTCTAGTATGCGAGGATGGATGCATTTCTCCACATCTTGGGGTTTTCCAAAACTACAGTTGATTCTAACTTATACTTTAAGCGTGGGGTATTCACTTAGTGAAACCATGCCATAGCACATTCGTTCATGGCATATGAAACAATACCCCTAATTTCAATAAATAATGGAATATACCTCCCAAAATCTTTTTTTTAACACCCTCCCAAAATGCCTTCCCAAATTTATAAAAAAAAAACCTTATTTTCACTATATATTGCATGTATCCATTTTTTCATTTACATTTTTTATACCCCTTTATATCTACCTAGTATATTGACATGATACCCCTCTTATGACCCCACATGCATTCTACAATGAACCTTGCTTCTTTCGATGTATATTGTGGATGCACATTACTTCACCCACAGTGCAATTACTCAACCACGTATCATTATGATTTGCAGCATCTAATGGTATAATGAAGAGATGGGAGATCACTCCTTGTATGTCACAAAGCTTCTTGAAATTCTCAAGCAAGCCTTTTCCTGGATACCTTTCATCCTTTGGAACTTCTTTAGAATTTGAACCTAGGCGCAAACTATGATTCTTCTCTAAAAGTGTTAAGCATGGAGATATGTTCTCCTTTCCATCAAATATTCCAGAAGAATATCCATCTCCTTTTCAATCCTTAGACACATCTATTTTCTTTTGGTTCAATTTCCTTCCAATGTTACCTTTTTGCGCTTCAAACTTGTCTTCTTTGAGACAACCTACCTTACTAGGAGTGCTTCTTAACTGAGGTACAGATGACCCAGATTTCTTTTGAATCTGAGGGCTTGTCCCACTGGCAATGCTCTTTGTCGTTATTTTGTCATTCTTTTTCTTAAATCTTGGTTGGGATTTCGAACTATATTGAAGAAATTTAGCAGAGACAACCCTTCCTTTTTTTCTCTTCTCATAACTCCCTTATCGAGGACCATTCCTTGTCTCTATCTTATTTGCAGTTCTCATTGGTGTATTTTTGTCACTGGATTTGTGTTGAATACCGATTACTTTGGATGGTGTCTCACGAGCGTTTTGCAATTTCAATTCTTCTAGTTTTGTGTAAGACGAGAGATTTCCTTCTCTAGCTCTCCAATTCCCAAATCAATGCAATCATTTTTCACAAGGGTTTCATCTTTACCTCCAATTTCTTTGTGTTTAATTGCAGAATAATTATTTGTGGCATCTACAATATTTTGGGAAGTAGAGTCTCCCGTGCAAAACATAACTTTATTTGAATATCTCAGGTCTTTTCCTTCAGTACACACAGTACACACAACAAGGGCCTCTCTCTCTGTTGTGGATGTTGGACCCTACACTGCAAGGGGAGTGTAACAAGTGCTAGTTGTGGACTCAACATTGAATTCTCATTCTCCTTAGATGAACTGATATCCTCTCCCTTGACTTGGCCTTTATTGGCAAGATTAGTTACAGTAAGGGTAGAAGACAGATATTTTCATTCACACACACGACAAAGGAAGCTCTCGACCAATGTCTCTCTACGTATCTTCACATTCATAGAGATATTTTCATTTCTATACATTTATATATGACAACATATAATATCACTCCAATTTACTATAAATAAATATCATATATAACATATAATATCACTCAAATTTCTTATATATATATATATATGTGTGTGTGTGTGTGTGTGTGTGTGTGTGTGTGTGTGTGTGTGTGTGTGTGTGTGTGTGTGTGTGTGAATATATATTTTCATTTCTATAATATTTGATTAACTTATAATTTTGGAGACATCTAATATATATAGATATATATTTTTATTTTTATAATATTTGATTAGCGTACCTGAAACCATTTCAATGTTAACGAAATGAGAAACATTTTTACCGTTGTTCCATGCAAAGGCTACAGCCAGAAATTGCAAGTACTATGAGAATTTCAAGCATGGTCCAAAAACAACGTTTAATAAACAGAAGGTTTCACACATCTCAATCATACGGCCATAAAATATAAACCTACTGGCACTTGACACAAACTCCATCTCTCAAGAGAATCACTTATTTAGATGAATTTCAAAAATAATCATTTTGCAACCCATTTAGATAAAACAAATCATATTAGCATAAAATATGTAACTGGTATGTTCAAGGCCACTCACACTTCCAATCATGGATAGAATCGAGCTTGTTATCTGTGCTTAATTTCAACATGTCTAGGGGGAAAGGAAGCTCTGCCCCTTCCAAATTTTTGTTGGTTACTTCAGAAATAGGAGAATGTTCTTTTGCAGAAGAAATTCATGATCTATTCTAAGAAAGGAGGATTTCTGTTTGTTTTTCCTGTTTGTTCTAGCCGGTTTTTGGAGTAGGGAGATTTTTGTCTCCTATGTGCCATTGAGGCACATAGCCATGTTTTTTCCTTTGAATGAGGAAAAAAAAATTCATGCCACTCCCCACATTCAATAACAAAATATCGAAAAATATCAATCTTATTGAAGAGAATCTAATCAACGCACGAACATTTATCTTCAAAAATTTATACTAATAGTAACTACTATCTCAATGCATTTAAAAGTTAAACGATATGAGAAGTATTTCCGCCATTTCTTGGGGTTGGAGTCATAAAACACAATAGGATCCCACAATTGTTGCAAGAGACCTTTAACGCTTTGAATGGCAGCTTCACTCAAATATTTGAGCATCTGAGCCCATAATTAAACTGCTTGACAAGATCCTTGTTGCAAAATCCCTAATCATTCTATGGTTGGAAGACTACTCAAATATTTGGGTGTTTGACCCCAGAATTAATCTACTTGACATGATCGAAGAGCTCTTAGATTAGTTGGACAGTGGTTCCACAGAAAACTCCTAGGGCTTGACAACCATTGTTTCCAACAATCATCTAAACCAAATCCATGATGCATTCCTTGAAGTGCAGCACAATCACAAGGCCACCAACAAAGTTTCCAATATTCTGGTTATCAGCTGGGATAACAAAGGCTAAACCTTCTCCATAGGCTGCAGGGTTCTCACATGATGGGCGGGCAACAAAAACAAGCCAAGGATGAAAAATAAAAAGGTTAAGTGTGAGAATGGTGATACAGCAGCAAACTGACTATCATCTAAGATAGATGAATGAATATGATCCAAAAGTATGTTCAGACAGACATAGGACTCACAAAAGAAACACCTATCATCATAATTAGCTTCTATACATCAGTCCACTTAGTGCAAAATGTAATATTACTATCCTTGTATAATAACAAAATTTAATCCATCCATTAAAATATCAGGAACAATATAATAAACACGTTCACAAGTATCTTAATAAAGATTAATTCGGTCATCAAAAAATGTGGATTGACCCAATTGATGCCTTAATGTATTAAGGTCCAAGCTTTTTAGGCTCTTCATTTATCATCCATCATAAAGCAAAAATATGAGCAACTAAATCAGATGACGACACAAGAGCGGGCTTTAGGAATGCCTACCCAGGTTTTTGGTTGGATAGTGGACCTCGGAAACCAAGCAAATGCAGTAAATAGGGAAACAATTAAAATAATACAAAATAAACTACTAAAATATCCAAAAATAAAAAGCAGACAAAGCAAAAGAAACAAAGAAACGTGTAAAAGTAACGATTGTTCACTTCCACTAACCTTGGCATTCACACCATCAAGAACAATTCTGCCTTTTGACTTCCACTTCAAGTAGTCAGCTCTGGTGAATTTAGTGAAACCCCTAAAATATGAATAACAATAAATTAATTCCTGTATAGTAATTACGCATTAAAAATATATAGAATTGGGATTAATGCAAAATACCAGTTTCTGCTGACAATGATTTTATGTCTCCCGAGAAACTTGAACTTGGCCCGACATAGAGCTTCTTGGGCATGATTTGAGCGATTGTCCCTGCATCGGACTGGAAGAAGGACTTGGCCTATGACCACACGTGCACATGTTCCCTAAGGTTTTCCAAATGCTCCTCTCATTCCATTTTGCAACATGTCTCCCAATACAGGGTTATTATTGATCATAGTGACAAAACAATCCAACTTTACAGTAAATATTTCAAAGACTCCTCATTTACAGTGGCTGCTACAATTTAATCTCTTTCAATCCCATTGGCCTACTTCATGTGGCCGTTCATTGAACATTGATAAATTATCTTCTCTTATTATCTATCCCAAAAAAGAATTGGATACTAGAAGACTACGTTTACAAATAATAAATTTGGAATTTTGATTGACTTGAAAATTAAACTTGTATGTTGCAACTTCTGTTTATGACATTGTGCATCTTCCCATAAAAATAAACAATCCTCCCATCTTCAGAACTGATTCTATCTACTTGTAACTTGTAAGTTTTCATACTTTTGACATGAAATTTTACATTATCAGACCAAAACAGATTTCATCATGAACAAGGACATTTCTTGAGAATACTGAGGTATATATATGTTTTCATATATGAAATTAAATTATCGAGTTATACAATCAGTGGATTGTGAAAAAAAAGTTCAGTTGATCAGATTTTAAGCCAAGTCACATGATTCTCAAAAACAAGACATGTAGGACATGTTGCTACAATTATCTGACACAGGACATGCCAAAATCAAAGGTAGGACATGTGAACCAACAACAAAGCTAAGTTTATGCCCTCTAGATTTGATGAAGACAACAAAAGAAACATAACACAATCATCTGAAAGTCTTTGGAGATTCCAAGCTTCTGATGAATTGGGCCAATAGCAGAAGCAGAATTGAAAATGTTCTGAGAGCCTCAATAATGAAGCCGGTATTAGGTGTAGAACACGCCTTTGATGATATCTCTTTCATTCATATGGATACAGTTAGTTACTATATCAATATAAGTGTCAAATGATGATCAAACAGGAAAAATTAAAATATTCAATACACAATGATATAAGTTTATAAGTTAGAACCATAAACTGCAATTTTCTCAGAGTCATTTGATGTCATCAAAATCGAAATATATTACAGAGAATGATTTACTGATACTATAGGTGGAAATACCAATGGAAAATATATAACATGTTAGATACTAGAACTGTATATGGAAGAATCTCATAACCCATCACGCACAGGACAATGCATCAAGGGCATGGTGAAATGAATATGCTTGATTTGAGGTTGACGGGTTTTCCAAATTCAAGAAGAAATGGTTCTTGCTACTGATATAGTCCATATAAGCACTTAGATTTCCTAAAATTTCCTTTTGATGCATAATTTTTTCCTGAAATTTAGCCTAAAATTATATCATTGTTGATTAGGGGTCAAATAGGCCTGAGAATTGATTTTAGGGCCTAGTATGTGCCCAACAACATGGATTTATTTCTCAAATATCAATTGTTTACTACTGATACTCATTCTCAAAAGTGCCCAGGTATGAGTTTTATCCACTTTAAATTGTACCCAGAACACACTAAAACTTGGATTTTGTTGATTTATGGTTTTTAGAAGGCTGGGACATATTTTTTCTATTGTTGTTTGAGGCTAACAAATACCAAAACTAACCAAAAATATCCCAGATCAATTAATTACGTTGTTAGGAGGATCAACATATGTCAAGGTCATCAAGGAATGTGCCTAGGACTCATTTTGATTCTTGTATCAAGATTAGACAAGACAACATGCCCATGTTTTCTTTAACCATTCCAAACTATGTCAAACTCCATTATATTGTCCAAGACTAATGGGCCTACCTTTCAACCCATCTAACTCATATAGAGTACCATCAACTAGTAAATAGCTTATGAAATGGTATACATCATCCTCGTTATTAACCACTTTTTGTTCATCAAAGACAAAAGGATATGGTCTAGAAAAATTGTTGTGAGAAGCATGAATAGCTTCACTATTGTTGATAGAAATCCTTTCATATTTGAGAATTCAGGGCCAATTACATCATGTACTAATATTCCTTTGCATATATAGAAATATTGTAATAATTCACATAAAAACCTCATAATTGAAACCTTGACAAAAACCCTGCCCAAATATCTGAGCTTAATACATCCATAAAAAATGTCTATTTCTCAAAAAATGACTGTAAATAGAAGTACTTTGCTAATTATTTTAAACAGATTCTGACCAGACTGTAAAGATCGACTAAATGTTTCTCATAACCTATCTATAAAAACATTTTTTTTGTTCTGAGAACCTCTAGTTAGTATACCACTTGGCTTCACTTGTCCATGATATCAAATATTGCTTGCCCAACTGGCAGAATTTACAAATGAGTTTTGAAATCTCTGAACATTAGTTGTCTACATTTAAAACTAAATTAAAGGTATTCCACTACCCAAGAAAAAATTTCAGTTTCTAGATATTTCTCTTGCTCTCTAGTATGGATAGATTTCTATCTCATAATTGACGGGATGAAAACAAATAGACTCGTGAATTAACAATTGAGTGGAGGTGGTTTCTCTCTACAATAATTACCTACTCACTATTCCTACATTCGAAACAGGAACTCAGTTGTTGAATAGTACCTTACGGTACAAGGACTATGTACAAAGTGAATTTATGAAGGTACCAAAAGAAATTATAGATCCAAACAAGCATCTTTTTTACTCTGACATCACAGAGGAGTATTTTACCTTGCTATGGTCCCTTTTGTAGATTTTCTAAGATCTTAGCTATGTCTAATACCAAGTTTACATTTTTTCTATGATGTTTATTGATGCACAATGTTCTATGAATCCAGAAGACACCAACAATATTTTTTGGTGCTACTTTAATTAGGTGAACCCTGGATTCAGTATAAACGTAGAGGATCCTAGTTGGGAGAGAAAGGTAACAGGACTCTTTGATAGACAAGAAGCATTAACTATGCGAGCACCTACTACATTTAGTACTGGGGAGTAGGTATGTTGTTTTACTTATTTAGGCTTCAACAAATCCAGATCATGTACTGGTGAAGCTTAAAGGGTTCTGCAGATAAAGTACATTTTATGCCAGAGATAAAGGTACAGAGAAAGAGGACTTTATTCCAGAGATTGATGATGGGAAATCCAGATCATGTATTGATGAAAGCTTAAAGGATTGTACAGAGAAAGTATAGTTTACAAAAAATGATAAAATCCAGGAAGCAACTGATGAGTCAGAGGAAATGTTGAAAATGCAAAAAGATACATCTAATCAAGTGCATTATGATACTTTTTCCAAGAAACATGATATTAAGAGGGAAGTACATAGGCATGAAAACTGGAAAAAGACACATGGGGTAGGTGAGAATAATAAAAAGGCTGCTACATCCCTGATATTATCTGATAAGAAAGACAGGGAGATGTTCAATTCAGTTCAATTTGGGCTTAAAAGCACAGTTCATTATCAACATCTAAATCCGACAATATGAGGTCCATACTAAAGATAAAGAAGCCTAGAAGCCATTTTGAGGACCATTTGAGGTCTGATGTTACTGGTGCAATGCCTACAAGCCATTTTGAGAACCATTTGAGGTCTCATGTTTCTGGTGCAGTATCTTTAATAACTGAGCCAGAGTTGAAGACAACAAAGAGAGATTTTAAAAGGTCATCACAGAGTGAAAGCAATATTCATAATGATGGAGACATTATTTTGAATTTTTCTTCTTATCTTGAAGAAATAAGGATACAATCACCAGATATAGGCATTATTTCATAGCAGGCCATGAGTGAAAAGCAACTTGGTCAGAAAAGGCAAAGCATGGAAAAATAAATTAGAGGTTCTCGATTAGTGCTTGAAAGTGAGTTCCTAGATCATAGAAAAACAGTGACAGATAACATTGTCAGCAATTTTGAATCTTTTAAACATGGAAACACTGAAGAGAGCATTCAGGTTTCAAACTGTAAAGAAAATTTGAAGGGTGAAAAATATTTTGAAAATATTCATGAAAATTATGTTCCTAATGTCAAATATCATGTGCTTTCTACATTTGTGACTAAAGAAAATGAAGTTAGGGTAGTTCCAAATACTTCTTTGCATCAGAATTCCATTTTGAAGAATCAAAGAAAGCTCTTGAAGAAACATGATTCAAGGTTATCAACTCTACCAGAGAGATCAGATAATCAAATAAAGATAAATATTTGCACGAAAGAAGAAGACGTTCTTGAAGTATTATCTGGAGTAGATCATCGAAAGAAAAGGACACAGATCAAGGCAAGCAAACTTAACTTTGATGAACATTTGCATTTGGTAAAAAGGGAAAGAATTGAAGCTAAAGATGAAACCAAGAAAATTGTAGAAGTCTCGAATAAAGGAGGCATAGCAACTACCAATGAAAATAATGGAGAAAATATGGCATCGCATAATGCTTGTGTGTTAAATGAATGTCATTTGAGAACTAATAATATCTTAAGTTCTAACATTCTTGAAACTGAAGGTGATTTGCCACATGGGCATATGTCTTCAATTTTTATGGAAAGGCCTATGTGTTTTCCGCCAAAGGCTGATAAATATCATTTGTGAAATAGCCTACTGAGTGATGAAGTTGCACTGCCTCCCTCTAAATGATGTCACCGGGCTCAGGAAGTTATGTATGCATGTTTTGTAGAGGCTGCAATTGCTTTAGTGGAGCCAGTGGAACCTGGTATGACTAGACAGGATGATGCATACAAGATTTATATAGATGAAAAATCTTATACTAAATGCTTTGATAATGATAAGAAGTTAGTTAAGGGAAATGAGGACTGTGACAAAGTAGATACATTGATCCAAAAAGAAGCAACAGAAACAGGAGGTAGTAAGAAACATGTGGTGTCTTCAAATTCATATCAATCCTTTCTAAGGTTTTCTTCAGAACCTGCTAAATGGGTAGAGGAGAAGCAGATGGATCCATGGTTTGAAGATTCAATGTCCTCTAAGCATATGGATAAATGGAAGATTGGAGATAAGGATGAGAGGAGTGTACATGCTAAAATGTCTACTGAATGATTGGTTGATCCAAAAATGGAAGAACAAAAGCTACAGAGCGTGACTGCACCAGTGATGCCTTCTCCAAATAAGTAAGATGTTTCAAATTTAGCTTCAAGTTAAGTCAAATTAAACAGCACACCTCCTATCAAGGCTTATGTTGCACAAAAGGGTGAGGCTGAGCAATATGAATACAAGTCAAAGGGAATCAAGGTGAATACATATTGTGCGAACCCAACAAAGAAAAATAGTAGAGGCCTTAAGAAAGATCATGGGCAGTCTAGCTCAGAGAAGTTTAACTAAGGGCAATTAGCTAAGCAGTTGTATGTTTGCACGCATGAGCAAGTTTCCCCTATAAAATATGGAAGTGGACCTTCATCAGAAAAGGTGCCAAGTTCATAAAAATTTAAGGTGAAGATAAACGATATTGCAGCAATGAAATTGGATGGTGTGTCACTATCTACAGAGTTGCATTTAGAAAAAGCAAACAAGCTTAGACAAGTGTAAGTCTTATATTAATTTAGTTGCATTTCAAATTACATTTTTTTGCCTTTTGTTGGATGATACATCAAGGCATAATTTCATTAAAGTGTACAAAAATTTATATGCTAATCACATGTAACTACTAACTTTCTAAATACAACAGGGATGAAAGGGCACCTACAACCAACCATCACTAAAACTTCAAATTACTTTCTATAATGATGGCTACCTTCATATCTCTCTTTTATCTGTGTCTTACCAAGTGTAGAATAAGCCTTATCCCATGCATGCCTTCTTTCTGGAGGCATATAGTCTGAACTTCCTAGGCTTTGAATTTGAGGGGAATAATTCCTAGGGCTTGGGGATGAATAATGTAATGAAGTGTGAGAATAATACTTTCCATAAGGGCGCCACCCATGCTCACCATGTCTTGAGTGTGTAGTTGTAGCATGCATACCTCTAGGAGAATTGTCGTGAAGAGGAGTTCTCCATCCATTGTCCGTTACAGACCTGGTTAGAATAGGGCTCTGAGGGAAGGGGTATCTAATTGGATTCCCACTTATGCTTCGTGATGTGTAATCAGAACTAAAAGCATTATTTCCTACATGTTCATTTCCTGGAGGTTGTTCATCTGGTGAACTGTTGTAGTCCCAGGATTTTGTCTGATCAAAGCGATGCCCTCTTGTCACTGAAGATGATGAACTTGGTGTATGCTCAGAATCTGACTTGTCTGGGCTAGAAAAAGAACCAGTCCAGAGTCGATCATCTGCATTTTCAGTTATTGGGTCATTTATTCCAGGAAAGTACACAACCATCTTCTTTTTTGTTGACAATGTTGAGGACTCATCCCCAACGATCTCTTGCTCTTCCTCTAGTTCCATATTTTCATCATCCATATAGATTACAATTCCATATGACATTTCCACATGATCATACTTCATTTACTAATCCAAAAAGTGGTTGTTGTTGCAAATCAAGGAAATTTTTCCTTCAAATCTGATAGTGGCAAATCGGTCTGGCACAAGCTTTCAAAATGCACGCAGGGGCCATCCAAATGATGAACTCATGTAATCTGCATCTATGGAGTAGTAGTGTCTTAGATGATTCTTCCTCTTATTTATTCAAATATTAAAATATTGTCCTCGTATTGAAGCTAGAGGTTTTCCAAAATGGTAGTTTGATGTTTTCGCACTTTTTACAACCTATGGACTAGTTTTGAGATGTGCACTTCAAAGTCTTCCAATCCTCCCCAAGATGATTTTGAGAGTTTTCTTTGATGTCTTCTAAAATATTTGACCTTATCCCGAGCTGATATTTTCCTTTATTTAGTGCATAATGTATGTTATCCAAATTTAAGATAATTTGAGCATGTGAAACTCGTGTCAAATCAGCCTAACTTATCTCTGGAAAATGCATGCCATCTGTATCACAAAAAGTGTGTAGCAGTAGACAACCCAATTGCTGAAAAGTCCAATTTTTATATTACTTCCAAAAGAAAATCGTCATAAATAGGATGCAGTCTAAAGACTCTAGGAATATTACCTCTGAGTTATAGTACTTAGTTGCAACCTTCTGCTCTTCAATGGGATTGACAGGATTTCTGAAATCTACTGTCGGTCCTTCAGTTGAGCAAATAAAAAAACCAATTTCCCTGCTAAATATCACATTATAAGAAAAGGCATTAATAAAGTTATTATGTGACAATATAATAGTAATAAAGACATTCAACAAGATATCTAAACTCCACAAACATATGTAATTGCAATATTAGTTGTGTGACCATCCACATGAAACAGTATTATAATGACATTCTTAAAAAAATGGATTCTCAACAATCCAAGCCTCAACTTTAATTCACTTCTTTATTCAACAGAGTCTGTAGATCACATACCTCAAATATTGTGGAACATATGTCCATGCATAGTGAACAGAGCCCTTGAAAGTCTGTCTGCATGTTGAGACAATATATTGAATAACGTGCATATGCAACCACCAACTTTCTACCTGACTGATAACTGCACCTCCAGGCCATATCCAAAAAGAAATCTAAAAACCAGAATACGTATTCTCATCCATATTATGTTTGTGTTCTTGTAACTACAGCTCAAAACCCACATAAGTGCCATATGGTAAACAAGTAATATCTGACATAGAAGGAAAAATAGCATTAATTCTTAGATCATGGACATGAGAATTAGATGTGTCATTAAAGGCAAAGAGAAAATTATAAAGTAAGCTTCCTATACTTTTCAAGAAAACCAATACTTTTCAATAAAACCAAACAAGGATAAACAGGAAAGACAAATAACAAAAACCGTAAAAAACAAGCATGGAATATGCCATGTACATGTCTCCAAAGTACTTGATGTTGAAGTTTAAGGGTTAGAGGAATTTTTAATTTAAGTAGTAAACTTTAATGCATGAACGTATAAAATCATATTCAGAACAGTATTGTTGTAATAAAATTTGAACTGTAATAAACAAACATAATTTTCATCTCTTTCAACTTAACGCTCCATTAGTCACTGTGTTAAAGTTAGTCCTCGAGAATCATCAAATGCCATGTACAGTAACAACAAGATAAAATAATGTATAGAACACACAAGTATGAACGCATAATTTTCATCTCTTTCAACATTAACACTACCGAAAGTCCACATTCGAGAGTGTTAAGTTGAAAGAGATGAAAGTTATGTTTTAAACTTATCTTGCATGTGTCTTGTCTCACTCTTGTACATTATTTTATGAAATTATACATTACAATTATATCACAAATAAAACATGAGTAAGGTAATACTCTAGATTATGTTGTTAAAGGGTTAAGAAATATAAAAATTTGGAAAACACAGAATACCTGGTGAGATTAATGCATGAACATATAAAATCAGATCCAGAACAATACTACTCTAATAAAATTTGAACTGTAATAAACAAACATAATTTTCATCTCTTTCAACTTAACGCTCCATTATTCACTATGTTAAAGTTGGTCCTCAAGAATCATCAAATGCCATGTACAGTAACAACATGATAAAATAATGTAAAGTAGATATCAACAGTAAATAATCATAACCAATATATGAATCAACCATATATTCAGATTTTTTAGATTTGATCTTGTCACCGAAGGGGCAAGTCAATCTAGACAAACAATTTACGTACCTTGAGAGAGATCCAGAGAGGGTTAAAGAATAAGCATATTGACCCAAAATTATTAGTCAACAAGCACATTTATACCCACTACAGTCATGCTAATAAAGGACACACAGTCATGCTGGGTAAGGATGCAGTCACATACTGCAGAGACACACAAGCATACTTTGCACAATCATGCTTGAAAAAAAATAGTCCAACCATAAAGTGAAACTCACTGTCACATTGGGGAAGACCCCACAATCCACACAATAAAATAGGCTCATGGTCACCTCACGGTCATGCTAGGGAAGGACCCACAATGCGCCCGAGAAAACAGATCATGGTCATGTTGGAGAAGGACACACAGTCCACCAAGAAAACAGATCACGGTCACTCTGGGGCAGGACCCACAGTCCACTCAAGAAAACATATCACAGTCATGCTGGTGAAGGACCCACGTTCCACTAAGAAACAGATCATGGGCACGCTAGTGAAGGACCAACATTCCACCCAAGAAAACACATCACAATCATGCTAGACAAGGACCTCTCAAGGTATCACCAAGGCACAAGTTTTTTGGCCATGTTGAAGGACCCACGGTCCACCAAGAAAGTGAAAAGAAACAAATCACGGTCACGTTGGTCAAGGACCCACATTCCACCAAGAAACAGACTCACAGTTACACTGTGGAAGAACCCGCAGTCCACCCAAGAAACATGCCATGGTCACGTTGGGGAAGGACCCACAATCCAACAGAATCATGGTCACGCTGGTGCAAAGTGACCATGTGGAAGGTGTAATAAGGAAAGCCCGGCCATGGGGGTGGTGCAGGAAGAGATCACATGGAGCAGCAACAAAGATCATGCAAATATCACGAGGAGGGAGAGAGCTCAGTCACGCTGAGAAGCAGACCACGAACTGGATCCGTCTCTCATGTTAAATTAAAATTAAAATTTATAATCTAGATATTCCTTAAGATAAGGTATCAAAACATTAATAAACATAACCTATGGACCAAGCAAGATAAAGGATAATGAGTCAACCAAGGGGGGCACAACAAAACAAACCACAAACCCAAAAGGTCAAGGTGAACTATATAAGGTGGACATGCAACTCCTTTATAGGACCAACAATACCAATAATATTTTCTCTCTCTCAAGGTACACTATTTTATATATATTTTTCATCACTGTATAAGATTCATTAGTTATAGAAAGTAGAACCAAATAAACAACTTATACAAGGAAGAGAAGTGAAATCCATAAAAAGTAGTTAGCTTGGAAACTGCAACTGCAACTGAAATACATAAATATGCATCAAAGAAACTGCAAACCATCTCAAATAGACATAAACCATGACAAACGATGACAAAATAGTATTAGAAATAAAATAGTATCGTTTTAACTAGACAAGATAAGTTTAAAGCATAATTTTCATCTATTTCAACTTTAACACTCCCCAAAGTCCCTGTGTTAAAGTTGAAAATCATACAAAGACAATAAATAACAACAGTAGTAAATCTAACTCAAAGTACAAAGAAAACTAATACGATAACTGACTATGAGAGTTGAAACCTTCCTTATACTCAGCTTGGCATGCCCAAACAGTGCAGCAAAGATATCAAACCACACAAGTCCAAATGCATAGTGTTCATCTCTTTCAAATTTAACACTCCCAAAGGGTGCCCAATCGTCCACATTCAGGAGTATAAAAGTTGAAGGAGATTAAAGTTATGCTTTGAACTTATCTTTTCTCACTCTTGTCTAGTTATAGATGAAAATCATACAAAGATAATAAATAACATCAGTAGTAAATATAACCTGTCTCTAACTCAAAGTACAAAGAAAACAAATAATAACCCGTTAGGAGAGTTGAAACATGGTTGAAACCTTCCTTATACTCAGCATAATTTTTTTAGATCAAATCTTGCCTATTAAGAGACAATTCACTACAGGAACAAAGGACATACCTGAGAGAGAATAAATTCAGTTACCTAGTCGACAAGCAAGGAATCCCTAATTACTAGAGCAGCAGAGCAAGGAATCCATGTGGTTTAAGCAGGTTTAAGTGGACTAAGATATATGTTGCATTGTATGAGTGTTTGGGTCTGCTTAAAGTGAACTGTAATGAAACCCCAAATACTCGAGCAGTAGATCCAAATACAACAATCTATAAAATAGCCAGTAATGATGAAATTTCACAGACAAAACATGCACAAAACCAGATCTACATTTGTATCCCATACAAATCCCATGGCTTTCTTATAACTTAACACACTCAAACATTGCAACAAATATATTAGACCACTCAACTATGAAACCACGGGGGTGTCGTTGACGGACAAATACCACATCACGTCCATTCATATTGGGGGCTTCATAATTATTAAAAACATCATTATATTGGGGTCATATTAAGGGTCTAGGGTTTTTTTTATGGGTTTAAAAAAATTATAATATGTTGGGTTTTTTTTATAAAAGTGGGTGGAGAAGCAACACTAGCGGGGTGTGGATAAGAAGCGCAAGTCGGGGAACGCTAGCATAAATACCAATCAAGGGTCATACTAGTGTTTTCAGCCGTGTTGGAGCATTACGGTTACAGGCTCAGACTGTGTTGTGGGTCAACATAAGATCAAGAGTCAGCAAGAGGGGTCAACAAGATGAAGGTGTAAAACTCATGGTCCAACTGTTATATTATCTCTCAAGGTACCACCAAGGAACAGGTTTTTTGGTCATGTTGGAGGACCACCAAGGCACAGGGTTTTCATTTTCGGCCGTGTTGGAGGAGCACCAAAACATAGGGTTTAAAGCACTAGACAAGATAAGTTGGAGGAGCACCAAGGCACAAGGTTTTCAGCCGTGTTGGAGGAGCACCAAGGCATAGGATTTAAAGCACTAGACAAGATAATTTTAAGTAGTGTTGGAGCATTGGGGTTCCAGGCTTGGACTGCGTTGTGGGTCAACATAAGATCAAGATTCAAGAGGAGGGATCAAGAAGATGAAGGTGTCAAACCTGTGGTTAGACTATTATATTCTCTCTCAAGGTATCACCAAGGTATATAGTCCATAACGTATAAGTGTTCCAAACCACAATAGTAAGTTTTATCATCACCGTATTAGGAAGGTCCATACCACGTCCATACCCACTCCATACCACAACATGTGCACAAAAATGAGTTTTATAACAAGAGATTTCCACACCCTAGCCATATTTCAAATCAACAATAGTCACAATTTCCTAATGAGCTAATATGCACTCCACACAAACATGATGAAATTAAAGAACACATCCACTGGAAAATTTTAAGATCTAAAACTATAAACATCGAATGGACTATCAACATTTAAACTTGAAAATTTTCGTTGATTTCTCTTGAAAATTTCAAGCTAATAAAGCTATGTAATCTAGGACCTCCCCGTAACTTAATCATCTCATAAATGGATTGAGTGGATGCACTATACCTTCTACCCAAATTTGAACGAACTAGGTTGTGAAATATATCTTGAACAAATTCCCAAACTGTGTCTTTACCTTGTAATTTTCCTTGCTTATAAGCCTCACACACATCCTTGCAAAACTTGAACACATCCTTCCTTCCTGCAGATTCAAACAAGTTTTCCCTTAAATACCTTGTTCTAATATAGAGTGTAGCAACCTTTGTCCTCTCCCACCAAAGAGATCGCATTGTTAACCTATGTGTAGAATTTGTGTCTCTTGCAACAATTTTGAATTCACTTTGAGTCAAATGGTCCAACCTTCTCCCTTTCCTTGTATATCTCCCATATCTTTTCATGTTGCTCCTTGATTTGCGATATAAACACATTCGAAATTCATCACAATTAGGTATCATCTTACAAAAATTGTATGTCAATGAATCAAAAGGTATTCATGTTTCAGAAACCCTCTTGCAATGAATATGTCTATATGTACCATTAATACGACATTCAGTACCATGATAATATAACGTTCTCCTGGTATGTTTCTCTATGGCCAACTTTTTTCCACCGCGTTGGTCATCCATTAGAACCTTTGTGTCCAATCTCTCCCCTCTTCTCTCAAGATAGGATCCCAATACCCCCAACATAATAATATCGAGGGGGGGTATTTGTCTTAGAACAAGATGAAAAAACACATTGGTTAATGTGTCACAGCCACACTTTGCAAGCACTCTTGACTTGCCGAAGGTGGTGTGCGGCACTGCCTGGAAGTTTGTTGAGGGCGTGGCCAGCTCAACGACTCTCCGACAGACTACACCTTAACCTATGGAATCCATTTATCTTATAACACTTAACTTCTTAGCAATTTAACTCTCTCACATTAGCCTTACAAAGCATTCAACACTTAGCCAATAAAATACAGAAAAGATGCAGCAGCAGTCAAAGACACCAAGAAATAAGTGTTGGTTTCCCAACTGGCAGAGCCCAAATATTTTATAAAAGAGCAAATTGTTTACATCAATGGAGTTTCCCAAGGTATAGCTCCGAGTGAAAGCACACTAGACACTACACCCAAAAATACAAAGAGATTACAAGTGTGCAAGACTGTCCCTAGCTTAGGCGACCAGTCATCTGTGTCTTCCCCGACTTGCTGCTCCCACTCTTTGTTTCCATCTTGATGCCTTTTTTCACAATTCCTTAGCTTTATTTATATGAGGTGAGCGCTCCTTAAGTGGACCCGCACTCACATTGTTTTTCGCCCATGCTACTCCGTTGGTCCGCGCGCTAAGGTGAAGTGTAAACCAAGTAATGCCGTGAAGCGCTCTAAGGTGTTGCGCTAAGGGGTGAGCGCCCACACCAAAGGTGGGCTACGCACACCCTTCTTCGGTGCTCACATCCAATGCTTCATCTGTCCGTTCGTCCAAGCTCCCGTGCTCTCGCAGCTACCTTCCACCTTACTGATGCTACGTCTCGCCCGTTTACTTGCCTTCTCTTGTGCGCCCAGCCAACACACAAGTGCCCATTCACTTAGGATTCTGCGGAGGAGTGCTAAGGCGTGTCCCACACTAAGGTGTCATCCCAAGAGATGTGCCCACCCCCTAATGCATCTCAGGAGAGCGCTTAGCACTTTTAAATGGTAGTCACGATGGGGTCGTAACAGGCTCCCACACCCGACTTATCATCGTCCCAGCAACGTGACTTCCATGGATTCCGCTGCAGAGGTAGACCATGCTCTACCTGAAACACCTTGACCAATTCTTCCAGCTTCCATAGCACGTTCTTCCACTCCCATTTGTTTTCTTCCTCCGGTAAGCCTCGCCACTTGACAAAGTATTCCAACCGGGAATCTTTGCCTCACCGATTGAACCTGTGTCCCAATATAGCCTCCACCTCCCGATCTGGTCTGTCCACAATCATCGCAGGAGATCTAGTAGGAACATGTATTTTTGGTTCATCTGCATCAACTCTACACCATTTTAATTGGCTCACATGAAAAACTGGGTGATATGCCTGAAGATGTTCGGGAAGCCTGAGTTTGTAAGCCACCTTGCCTACCTTCTCCAGAATTTCAAAGGGTCCGTCATATCTCCGCACCAAGAAGCTTTCCAAGGCCTTTGGAGGAACGAACTGTTCTTTGCCAAGTCTGAGAAGTACCCTTTCTCCCACCTAAAACTCCTCATGTCTGTGTTTCCTGTCAGCCCACTTTTTCGCTCTCTTGGTAGCTCCTTCCAAATGAGCCTTAGCCATTTTCAATCTATCTTTCCATGCCAACATAAATTCTACCGCAGTCGGAGTAGGCCCAACCAACTATAATGGACTATAACCCGTCGCATAAACTTATGAGCATATTGTAACTGAACTAAGCTGCGTCCAATAGCTCCAGCCAATTCTTCTGATCAGCATGTACATAGTGCCTCAAGTAGCTTTCCATAATCGCGTTAACTATCTCTGTCTGTCCATCTGTTTCTGGATGAAATCCTGAACTCCTGAGCAACTGCATTCCAAGCAGCTTGAACAATGCAGGCCAAAACTTGCCTGTGAACTGTGCATCTTGATCCAACACTATGTTCAGTGGTAATCCCCAGTACTTAACTACATGTCTGAAAAATAACTTCGCCACATCCACAGCTTTGCATTACGACTTCATCAACACAAAGGTAGCATACTTGGCGAACCGATCAACCACCATGAAGATCCCATTGAACCCATGCACTTCTGGTAACTGTGTGATGAAGTCCATCAAGACTCTAACCCAAGGTCTCCCCGGAACCGATAATGGATGCAGCAAGCCCGCTTTCTTCTGCGAACTTGACTTGTCTTGCTGACAAATAAGACAAGTACGAACATATTCTTCAACATTCTGACAAAGATGTTTCCAATAGAAACTCTTCTCAACCAACACACAAGTTTTATGTTTCCCTGGGTGTCCTACCCAAACTGAATCATGACACTCCTTCAACAACTCCTTCCTAAGCTATGAATTATTTGGCACATACAACCGCTCGTCATAGTAAAGCAGTCCATCTTTCTCTTCGAACAGGGTCATTTCTCCTCTCTTGATCTGCGTCAAAATGCTAACGGTCGTAGGGTCCTCCCTCAAAGTCTCCCTAATCCGCAACTGCAAAGTAGAAACAACCTACACCATTGGCTCAAGCGACTGCTCACTCAATGTTGGTAATTGAGCCTTCCTACTCAACACAACCGTGGAAGCGTTCAACCTACCCAGTCTATACTCTAAAATCATATCAAACTCTACCAAAAAGTCTTGCCACCTTGCTTCCTTCAACGAGAGCTTGGGTTGCATGGAAAAATAACTTGTTGTTATGTTGTCCATTTTCACAATGAACGCATTTCCCAACAAGTAGTGCCACCATGTCCCTAAGCAATGTACGACAGTCATCATCTCTTTCTCATGAACCGGATATCTCATCTCGCGGTCCTGGAGCTTGCGACTCTCATACGCAACCGGATGTCCCTCTTGCATCAGTGCACCTCTAATAGAAAAATCCAATGCATTCATTGGACTTCAAATTCCTTTTCAAAGTCAGGCAGCCGTAAAACTGGTGCGGTCGCAAGCCTGCGTTTTAGTTCATCAAACGTAGCTTGGCACCTTTCTGACCACTTCCAGACTTTACTCTTTTTCAAAAAATTATGTAAGCGGAGCTGCAATCTTTGAATATCCTTCAACAAACCTCTAATAATAGTTAGCCAACCCCATAAAACTTCATACTTCATGTATTGTCTGCGACTCTTCCCAATCCTATATCGCATCAACTTTGTTGTCATCCATCTGAATCTCCCCATGGCCGATTCGATGGCCCAAGAACTGGATCTCTTCTTGCCCAAACGAACACTTGGAAGCTTTCAAGTAAAGTTGGTTCTCCCACAGCGCTTCAAAAACCTATTTCATATGCTTCTTGTGATCTTCCAACATCTCGCTGTAGACCACTATGTCATCTAGATACACCACAACCGACTTGTCCAAAAACGGTCGCAGCACATCATTCATCAATGTGCAAAAGGTGGCCGAGGCATTACATAACCCAAACGGCATGACCCGAAACTCAAAAATCCCATACCTTGTCATGCATGTAGTCTTGTACTCATCACCTTCCGCAATTCGTACTTGGTAATACCCTTGTCTCAAATCCATCTTTGAAAACAATCATGCCTTAGCCAATTTATCAAAACAATCAGCCACCAACAGAAGAGGATACCAGTTCTTGATCATTTGCTTGTTCAACATCTTGTAGTCCAAGCACATCCGCAACTCGGTTGTGTACTTCTTTCCTTGAAACAACACCGGAGCACCATATGGATACCTTGACGGTCTAATGAACCCTACATCTGTGAGTTCGGTGAGCTGCCTCTTCAACTCCTCCAACTTGGGTCCTGATAATCTGTAAGGCGCCTTCACCATAGGTTTGGAGCCTAGCTCCAACTCAATACGATGTTCCACGTTCCTCCTCAGAGGAAATGCTTTCGGCAAACTCTCGGGCATCAAATCCGCATACGCAGCCAACATGTCAGAGAGGACAAGAGGCGTAGGCATCCCCACATTTCTTGGTTCAAACTCTTCCAACAATGTTGCAACACACATCTGCATTTCTGATTGTTGAGCAGTCTTCTTTACCCTCATCACTGATATAAATCTGCCTTGTTCATCCGGCTTGCCGTCAACAGTTTTCACCACACTTAGTCTCTTTCCCTTGAAGATGACCAACCTATCCGCAAATGGCATCAAGACAGATTCCTGTCTCCGCAAGAAGTCTTGCCCAAGAATCATTTCAAAATCATCAAGGGGCATCACTGTAAAAGCAACTTTGCCTGTCCAATGACCAATTTGAACAGTCACTCCTAAAGCTATGACCACAATAGCCTTCGCTTGAGAATTCACTACCTTTACTTTTACACCGCAGCTTGTCTTTCTCAACCTGATCGCATCCGCTACTTCCCGCTTTACAAAGTTGTGTGAGGCGCCCGTATCCACCAAATCCCTCACTTTTCTATTGTTTACCATGGCTACCATAAAAATCAGTGCATTCAGGTTTTGACAGCCTTTCACGGCGCCCAAAACCATGCCTTCGTTCGTCCCTGTGCAAACCTTGCCAACAGTAGCGCACTTATTTTTTTCACCGCACGCTTCTCTGCGACGCACCCATCCGCAGCATGTGCACCTGTAGCATGCTCATCTGGATGCTTCACTGTCGTGCGCTCGTCTGCAATGCACGCACCACCGAGCGCCCTTTATCCGTGCACTCCTTCAAGCACTCGCACATTTCGGCAACGCATTTTCCTATTGCAGCCCACACGTCCACACCGCGCACTTCCGCAGTGTGCGTCTCTGCAGCGTGCGTCTCTGCAGTGCATGCATCCAAATGCACAGTTTTGTTTCCAAACCCAAGCGTGTGCTCCACAACGTCCACGCTTCCGCAATCCGGTGTGCACTCCTCCCAAGTGCGCTCGCTCACCATCTTTCGCAAGCGATTTGGAAGCTTTCCAAGATGACGCTTCCTCTGCCTTCGTTGCAACCTGTGGTTGCCCCCAGCCTTCAAAACAAAGTGCTCCCACCAACCAGTCTAACGACGGTGGTTACGGTGACACTTCCTTCACGGGTTCAGCTAAGAGAAGCTCCCATATCTTGCAACACTTTCGTCATTTTCTCTGTGACTTCGGCAGCCCTGTCATCTTGAGCATCCTGTCTGAATAGCTCTGATTCCACCTGTCACAACCACACTTCGCAAGTGCTCTTGACTTGCCGAAGGTGGTGTGTGGCACTGCCTGAAATTCTATTGAGGGCATGGCTAGCTCAACGACTCTCCGGCAGACTACGCCCTAACCGCGGAAGCCTAAGTGAATGGGTGCTTGTGTGTTGGTTGGGCGCACAAGAGAAGGCAAGCAAATGGGCAAGACGCGGCGTCGGCAAGGTGGCAAGCGGCTGCGAGAGCACGGGAGCTTGGACAAACGGATGGATGAAGTGTTGGACGTGAGCGCTAAAGAAGGGTGTGTGTGGCCCACCTTTGGTGTGGGCGCTCACCCCTTAGCACGACACCTTAGAGCGCTTCACCACATTACTTGGTTTACACTTCACCTTAGTGCACGGACCGACGGAGTAGCGTGGGTAGCAAGAAATGTGAGCGTGCATCCACTTAAGGAGCGCTCACCTCATATAAATAAAGCTAAGGTATTGTGACAATAGGCATCAAGCTGGAAACGAAGAGTGGGAGCAGCAAGTCGGGGAAGACGCAGATGACTGGTCACCTAAGCTAGGGACAGTCTCACACACTTGTAATCTCTTTGTATTTTTGGGTGTTGTGGCTAGTGTGCTTGCACCCAAAGCTCTACCTTGGGCAAATCCATTGATGTAAACAGTTTGCTCTTTTATAAAATATTTGGGCTCTGCCAATTGGGAAACCCACACTTATTTCTTGGTGTATTTTACTGTTGCTGCATCTTTTCTTCATTTTATTGGCTAAGTGTTGAATGTGTCATAATACTAATGTGACAGATTTAAATTACTAAGAAGTTAAGTATTATAAGATGAACAGATTCCGCAGGTTAAGGCGTAGTCTGTCGGAGAGTCGTTGAGCTGGCCATGCCCTCAACAGGCTTCCAGGCAGTGCTGCACACCACCTTCGACAAGTCAAGAGCGCTTGCGAAGTGTGGTTGTGATAGGACTTGCTGCTCCCGCTCTTCATTTCTATCTTGATTCATTTTGTCACAATGCCTTAGATTTATTTATATGAGGTGGGCACTCCTTAAGTGGACCCACGCTCACATTACTTGCCACCCATGCTACTCCGTCAGTCCGCGCGCTAAGGTGAAGTGTAAACCAAGTAATGTGGTGAAGCGCTCTAAGGTGTCGCACTAAGTGGTGAGCGTCCACACCAAAGTTGGGCCATGCACACCCTTCTTCGACGCTCACGTCCAATGCTTCATCCATCCATTCATCCAAGCTCTTGAGCTCTCACAGCCGCCTACCACCTTGTCAACACTGTGTCTCACCCATTCGCTTTCCTTCTCTTGTGTTCCTAGCCAACACACAAGCGCGGGTGGCACAGTAATGTAAATACCCTTAGAGATATCTCACAGATTCTTAACCTAAAATTCAACCACGACTGGACACACTTCAGTTATCTAGGAATACCTATCACCAAGAAATCCTTCACGTCGGCCATGTGGAGACCGGTAATCCAAAATATCAAAAATAAGATTCTCTTCCTGGGTTCGCGTTGGCTCAACATTGCAGGGAAAATCACTCTTATCCAGTCAATCCTGTCATCCTATCCCATATATATCAACTCTATGATCCTCGCCCCTAAGATGATCACAAACAGTATAAGCATGGAAATAAGAAAGTTTCATTGGTAGGGAGGTAAAATCCAGAATAAAAAATTTCACCTAGTTAAATGGGATGTTGTTAAGGCTCCTAAACTAAAAGGAGGATTGGGCATCAGAGATCCGGAACAAATGAATAAAGCTCTTGGAGCTAAATTGGTATGGAGATTGGCTACAGGAAATAGGGATTGGAGGAAAGAGGTTATTAGAAAAATATATATAAGGAAGCCACGTTCCACAATTCTCAGTCATCCTTGGGAAGGGCAAGGCACTTCAATCTAGCAGCTCTGTAAAATCTCTCTAAATTTGATACAAGCAGAATTCTATTGGACTCCCGATAATGGTAAGAAGATCAAAGTCTGGGATGACAGAATTCTTGGCAACTCACTGTTATCTTCCCTCCCTTCAATGGAGAACCTTTCCAAATGGGCAATCGATAATGGTTTTCTGACCCTTTTTAATCTATCCACCTGGGATCGTTAAGGAAATTGGAATAGATGGGAAGTGCTCCATCTGCATGAACATTTAAAACATGATATTGATCACATGCTACCTTTCCTCCATGGTATGGCCCCCATCAGTAAAATTTCCAGAGACTTTTTTGGGTGGGGTAGCAATGGCCTTTACACTGTCAAAGAAGGCTACAAATTGCTGCAAACAAACACAGTCATCATATCAGCAAATCTCTGGAAAAAGGTTTGGAACCTGGATTGTATTCCCAAATTAAATTATTTTATATGGCTATTAATGCATAACAAACTTCTAACTGCAGACAATCTCAGAAGAAGAGGAATAGAAGGCCCCTCCCGATGTGCCCTATGTAATGCAGATATGGAGACCACACAGCATCTATTTCTTCACTCCAAAGTCTCCCTTCAAGTTTGGAGGTCCATCTTACATCCGGTTTGTGCTCATTTCAAACCCCCAGACTCCCTTGGTCAGCTTTTAATAGCCTGGGATAGACTCTATACGGGAACTCTTAGGAAAAAAACAAACTTAAAAAGGCTTTAGAATGCCATACCAAAAAACATATGTTGGCAGATTTGGTTGGCAAGGAATAGATCAACATTCAAAGAAGAAAAGGTGGTCATAAGCTGGATAGTCTCAAAGACTATAGGAATGACAACAGAAAAATTAGCTACGAGAGGATTGGGATCCCTAGATTCAGAGGACATTCCGGCTCATGTTTCCAAGTGGTGTGGCATTTTCTTTCAAAGGAGTTCCCCTCAATCCAAAAGTTTCTACTCCATCCAGCCCTGGGAGATTAGGAAAAACTTTACTGACCATACAAGATGGATTAAGGAGCAAAACTCCTACTCTTTATTCTTTGATGGTGCCTCAAGAGGGAACCCAGGGGAGGCAGGAGCAGGGGGGGTCATTCTGGATCCAAGAGGACAAACAATAAAAACCTTTGCATGGGGATTGGGAAATAAGAGTGACAACGAGGCTGAGTGGCTAGCTCTTTTCCAAGGATTAGAAATGACAGGCACAAGTTCCATCTCAAATTTAATAGTCTTTGGAGTCTCTCGCCAGGTAATTCTTAAAGTGAAAAATGGCTACCCAATAGGATCCATTAATTGCAGAAGGATTTACAGCAGAATATCTCAGCTACATATTCCTGAGAACACAACATTCTTCCATATTTTAAGAGCGAACAACGCTAAAGCAGACTCATTGGAAAATAGGGGAGTGTCTCTCCCTCAAGGCTCCATTTTATTAAATGATGAGGCAACTAGTGTCAAATATATCCCCTAAGTTTCAAAAAGGATCACTCATTATCAAGCTAGGCCATGCCATGGAGTCTCGATTGACTAATAGGTTCATGTTTTTTTATTTTACATTGTCTCTTGGCAGCTTTAACAGAACATTCCACTCAGCTAAATGCCCGTCATCTCAAACCAAAGGGTTGTATTCTCTCTTAGAGATCAACGCACGGTCCTCTATGATGTGAATTGGCTCCTCAACGACTTAGTATGCACTGTCTTTTTCACATAAGTTATCCTCTGTCTATGCAAGAAGGTGAGAACTCTCTCGGCGTGGAATAGTGGGTCCCAATTCTATTTTTTTAAGCTTGTTGTAAGGGTGTTGTCGGCCATGGTTACCTCCATGCTTCTCTTCCAAAAGGTTGATGTTTTTAGAGAATCGATTAAGGTCCTCTCCTAGTCTATTTTCATGGGAAGAGACTCGACATTAATCTCTGCTGGTGCAAAAAAGGAAGTGTATCGAATTTTGCTTGAAAGTGTGAAGAGTATTCAGAATTGAGAGAATCCCAATCCATAAACCAGCTGGAGAGTAAGATAGATAAAAAACAGGAGGATATTCAAAAAATGGGGTAGTTGATCCAAGGAGGACACGTCTAGGATAAATTAGAATCAACAGTTCAAAGAATGGAAGAAGACACAGACACCCAACCTACCCAACCTATTTAGTCCATGTTTTTCTGTATAGTCTTAAATCAGGAATTTATATGAGTATATACTACATTGGGGAATTTTCAGAGTAGAAACCACTCCAGTGCCACTTGGAGGTCTCCACCTTGGCCTTTTTTTGTTTCATTTTCTTTATCTACTGCTAAATTCTTACAATTACTACTGCTGTAATATTTTCTGAATGGTTGTGCACAACCCATTTAATACACATATTTTTTAGTCTCTGTTAAAAAAAAATACATATGATACAATTAATTGCTATTATAATTATACTTGGTGTATTTAAACTAGTGGCTAAATATACATATAATATAATTGTATAGATGAAATTAAAATTGTGAGATATTATAAAATATATATTGATATACATGCAGGAGATGTATATATTATGGCATTATATGTATTATTTAGTGGTATAGGGAGTATGCTGTGATTAGGTAACTATGGAGAGGATGTTTTCCACTTGACTTTTGTCTTGTTATAATATAAGTGTTTTTTTAATGAAAAAAAAGATCATAATTTAAAATTTTATTAAAAAAATTGAATCATATTGTTTATTTGGTATTAGATGCTTTACACTGAGCTCTTTTATATTTCATTATAATATTTAAGAGCATTCATTTCCAGCTAGCTTGTATTATCCATTTAAGGATATTTTCTCCTAATGGTAATGCAACGAAGGTGTTCTTTCTTCGAGGTCGTCTCTGGACACACAGTTGCCAATTTCATCGTCCCTCTCTCTAATAATAATGTAACACGTGTTTTCAAAAATCTTGAATTAAAACATAGATATACTTTTCGCGTATTAGTTGAGGGAAATACTAGGTGAGATGCTACTGCCCACTTGATGGACTTGATAAACGTAATGTGAACGCAACAAGCTTGATGTACGTAAGGATAGTCCCGTGTACTTAAGGATAGTCCTGCTCCATTGACAAAGGAAACAATGAGTCTCAACCATTGTTCATTAGCTAGTCCTCGAAACCCCTTTGCTTCACGCAAGGTGCGTGGTATCTCTCCTGTTCAATCCCATCAAGGTCATTTGAAGGATAAGCACAATAAGTTGTGTGCAAAGGCGCACGATACCTTTGTACACTGCGCCAACCCCTAAAGCTCGCTTCATTCTAACCTTACCTTCTATATTCATTCTCTATGCATTTGAGCTAACCTTACCCACTACTTTCATTCTCTTCATACTAGGAGAGGTGGCTCGCCCTTACTTGCTACATTAGATTATCTTCATACTAGAGAGGCGGCTTGCCTTGAAGACACAGGCCGTGAAATTTTTGTTGGGTTTGTCAGATTTATCCTATCACTTTCTCCAGGTACTAAATCTCTTAGCCCAAGCTTTTATCATGGTTTCTTTATGTTGTGGGTTTCCATTGAAACATATGTTTGATTTTTTATTTTTGATGAAATTGTAAAAAAAATAGTGATATCCACGATGGCGAGGAGGAAGATTAGAGAATATGATTCCAAGCCCTTATTGAAGGATCCCCTTAGGAGGCTCATTGGAATGCAGGTCTACATCAAATTTGCCCAGGTATGTCATTTCTCTCTATGCCAAGTTGGGGGAGGATGATGGTGCATTTCTATCTATGAGTGCTCCGAAAGAAGAAGGGGTCAATGCGGTGAAGAATGTAGCGTGAAAGAAGAAGGGGTAAATGGGATGAAGAATGTGGCATGTGAGAGGATGCTAGAGCAGAGAGTGAAAATGAAGATGAAATATAAGAAAATCAATATGATTTCCTGAACATGATTCATGTTGCAATGCCAAAGATGTGGGATGGGAAAGAAAGCTTTTTGTGTATTCCTCAAGTTGTTTTAGAGGGAGCTAAAATTGGAGCTGTATGCACTCAATTCCTTTGAACCTGAACCAGGCTCTTCGTATCAACATTCTCAAGTTGGCTAGAGTCGAATTCAGGCTTCCTTATAGCTATGGACTACACATAGTTATAATTATTTTACTTCTTTCCAATAGTATTTTGGGTGTTTGAGTTGTCCTCCTCTTCGAGGATACCAACCTTACTCTTTTTTGTATAACCAATGGAATTCTAAGTGGAATTTATGATTATGAGGATAGATTTTCTTCTAATTACAAAAATATGAATGGACGATCCACATATGAATTGAGCTTCGACTCTAATCCATTACATGGTAATTAATGAACTAGATGATATCAAAGGATTCACCAACGCAAACACAACATAACTTGGTATATTTGTCGATGATCAACTCTTTGAATCTCAATAACGAAGACAATGCCCCTTTCAATTCTCGTCTTGCATATTGTTCACTAGAAATTCACAAACAAAATCAAAGTGTAGTCCTTGGAAACAAGAAACAATGAGTATGTCCCGTCCATCGTGGTGTCTAAATAATTTTTGCCCCAAAATGGGGAGTTTGTGTGGATTGTCAACGGAGAGAAGCTCATCTATGGCAACGAATTCTAGAGCTACACTCTGATGGAAATATGGTGCTCTCGGGATTTACATCTTATGTCTAAAAAAACAACTTTTAAGATTCAAATGAAGAAGATTCTCATTACTAAGATTAAGAATAAAATTACAGTATCTTATTAAGGTCCACTAAAACAAATTTCATTTGTTGAACATATCTTAATCCCATTTGATGATGGAGGGAAACCAACTCCTATAGGCCACACACATTTTCTTACTAATATGTGATTTATGTATTCTTGTAAATGTGTGTACTATCTCTCTCTATATAGCATCTACAAAATTTTGTTCACATGGCACGGGGTTCAAGGATTCATTCCTGCTACCACTATACCCTTAGGTGCCCCACACCCGCCCGTAAGACATGGGACACAGGTAAACCCCGGTGGGATTTGATCTCGTGACCTCCTTTACAACAAGTGACTTCATATCAAGCGACGCCAATGAGCCACACCCATTTGGGCTTAGATATTTATTAATTGAATAATTGAAATACTTTATGTTTTAATGACCTACAAAAAAGCATTATAACATCGAAAGAAGATGAGAACCATGTGAGAAGGCATGAGGGGAACACCCCACAACCTTTAATTGAGGACACATATTCTCTCCTTTGTTATGTAGTTAGCCTCTTCAAATATGTGGAATATACAACATCATTAAAGGCTAGCAATGAATTCATGTGATGTTTGATTTGCCAACATGATCTAGGTCACTAAGCATCCCAAGAAATCTGGTTTAGGCCATTAGAGGATGACATATATTCACCACTAGATTATACAAGAAGAGGTAGGATGCTCACAATTTCCATGATTTGCTTGACCATATTGTCATTGATGCAAATGCATTATATAAATACTTATTAAGCTATTTTAAAACCATTATCAGATCCAAATTTAAAAAAAAGATTAAAATTTTTCCAAAATGTAATATCATTTCAAGTTTTAGAAATCAATTTATAATTTATACATTAAAAAAACTTAAATATTACTATTCAACTTTTTTTAATAAGATATATAGTGTGTTTTAGTATTAAGTACATTAAACTATACTGAGTAGATGGGAGAGCATTAAGTTAAGAGAACACGCATTACAAATAAATATTGTAGATATCTATTTACAATATTTATGGCTTTAAGTATAATATTCATATATTTTCAGTGGTAATAACTTATAAACACTTAATTTAGAGGTAAGAACTATATATTAAATTATTATTAATAGCTCTTAATCAAAATTCAATGGTCAAAACATGTGCATCCTCCTCTAAAATACAAATTGCATTTTGGAGTAAAAAAATAGGTAAGAATGGCCATACATGTCCATGATCGAAGTAGATTAACACTTTAATATTAGAGAATTCAAAATCACATACTCTACTTTTAAGGAAAATCAAATATATTATACTTCTATGTAGACTTGAGAATTGAATCAAACAGACTTACATTTTTTAAGTAAGTCTACCATGTAGTATTTATAAAGTGTTTAGTGTTTAGAACATGTTGAGGATCATGCACTTTTTCAATATGAATATACAAAATCAAATAGACTTACATTTTTAAAGTAACATTACCATGTAGTATTTATAAAGTTTTGTAGTGTATCAAAAGTGTTGAAATTTAATGTTTATTACCGATTAGTGTTGAGAACAACTTTATCTTCACATCACACAAATTACTATACAACTTGAAGTGTTAACTTGTTGAAATTTAACATTTATTTTTTATTCTCTAACTCTTCAATATACATATATACAAAAATATTTATCTTATTCATTTCTTTAGGTTTGGTTCCTTTATCTATGTTATTTCTCCTCTGAATTAAGTAATCAAACATTATTGTCTCAACATGAGATAAAATGTTTCGGCTGGGAGGGAGGCCTAACAAAACCAAAGTCGAGCTAAAGTTGATGAGTAGATGGGAGAGCACTAAACTAAGAGAACGCTATCTACAAATATTATTGTAAATATAAATTTACAATATTTATGACTTTAAGTATGATATTCATATATTTTCAATTGTAACAGCTTATAAACACACAATTTAGACTTAATAAGTATTGATCAAATCATTATTTGTAGCTCTCAATCGAAACTCAATGGTAAAAACATGCTCATTCCTCCTCTACAATAAAAATTACATTTTAACAAATGACATTTTATAGAGCGTCAAACATCAAGAAACATTGTTTTTTTTTTTATAAACAAAAACNTCCATTTTATTGACAGCTATGCTATTATTTTCCTGAATCTTGAGACTTTGCATCCACTTTTTTTCTTTACTTGTCAGCTCAGCTTTATTAGTCGGGATCATGGATCTACTCACCACCTCACCAAGAAGAGCATTGATTATTACAGTTAACTTCCATGCTGGTTGGTGCCGATTCTGGAAAATTCTCTGATTTCTTTCTTTCCAGACGCACCAGCAAACAATTTTGGCTAGTTTCTGCCAGCAAGCTCTCAACCCATTCTTCTTAGTCAACTCGCCTTTATACATTTTTTCCCAATGAATAAAAAATTCCTGGTTACTCCCATTCCAATGAAATCTGGCATCTCCATTCTGCACTATTCCATTCCAGATTGATATGGTATATGGGCAATTGAAAAATAAATGAGAAATAGTATCAGAGTTTGCAACGTAGAGTGGGCAGCGAAATGGGCCTGCGTGCCCCCTTCTTTCCAAATTCTCTCCTGTTAGCAAACGCTGATGGGTTAAAATCCAAATGAACACATCAATTTTGGGCAGTGTTTTATTATTCCAATTATGTTTCCAGATCGCAGGGTTCACTGGCACGTTGAATGAAGCAGCAAACTCGATATACCCTTCAGCAGTCGTGTAGGAGCCAGACCTGTTGCCCCAGCCACGTCTGTCTTTCAAGTTGATGGAAATTGGAGCTATCCCGGCCAGATGATGGCTCAGCATTTTTTCCTCATTCTCCAGCGCAGGGGGACAATCCGGCAGCACCCACTCTGTCCAGCGATAAGGGTAATTCGTTTCCCATTTGGAGATGCTCCATAACGTGATCAAACCTCTCTCCTCCATCCATGATTGCAGGCGTGGCAGGTGTGGGGGAAATTTCCCAAGGACCGTATCCTGCCAGAAGTTTATGGCTTTGCCATTACCTGGTATCCAGTGTAACCTTTCAATGAAGGGAGGCAACAATTTTTTGCATAGCTTCAAGACAGAGGATCCCTTTTTGCTCACGTGTTCTCCTTCTAAGCATCTGAGTCTATCTCCTGGAAAGTATTTATTTTTGAGGACTCTACTGCACCAGGTTGGCTTTGATTCGAGAATATTCCAGAGTAGTTTGGCCCCAATGGCCAAATTCTGAGCTTTGAGATCCCTAATATGGAGGCCTCCTTCGTTCCTTGGTAGCTTAATAGTATTCTAGTTGATCAGAGCATATTTTTTGCCTTCTCCTTTATTCCCTCCATTCCATAGGAAGGCTTTCAGTAATCCTTCAATTTGGCTTATGATTTTGACAGGAGCTAGGAGCAGAGAGCATTGATAGAGTAAATAGCTGTTCAGGACAGCTTTGACTAAAACAAACTTCCCCACCAGATTCAACCAGACAGTCCCTCAGCCTGTTATTTTCCTTTTAATCTTTTCCACTATGGGAATCCAATCTAAGGACTTGGATTTAGTTTTAACAATAGGCACCCCCAGGTATTTGAAGGAGTCCCAATTTACAACTCCTTTCATATTTAAGATTCGGGTTATAGCTAACATTTCCCTCGGGTTAATATTCCATCCGAATATCTAGCTCTTCCTGAAATTAATTTTACTGCCGGAAGACGGGCAGTAACGATTCAATTCCTTCTTGAACCGGTGAGCAATAATCTGACTGGCCCCTCCCATTAAGATAGTATCATCTGCAAACTGTGAGTGGTTAATGTCTTTGGTTCCTCTCGCCAGCCGAATGCCGGGGAGCTCTTGCTCTAGTCTGGCGTGTTCCAGTTGGAAACTGAGTACCGAAGCCTGAATGGCGTAAAGGAGAGGCGAGAGCGGGCATCCTTGCCTCAGACCTCTCGTAGCTTGGAAGAATGGGCCAGCTCTGCCATTGATGAGGGGGGCTATCCAGGGCTTACTGATGCAGGCCTGGACCCAGGAGATGAATTTGGGGGCAAACCCAAATCTCAACATTACTTGGAGGAGAAAGGGATGGCTAACTCTATCAAACGCAACATCAAGAAACATTGTTACTAACTTAGATCAACATAAATTCATAAAAGACCATTAATATTTAATGTTATTTTATTGTATAATAATTCACAATTGTAAAAACACTTCTAGGTTGTTTACAGTTTACTTTAAAATGCCATTAATATTTAATGTTAATTTACTGTAAAATAATTTACCTCATTGCCACTTTTGTCCTTTCGCAATTGGAAAAACACTTCGAGCTTGGTTTACAATTTATTGAGCTGAGATATTGTTTTCAATCGATGAGTGTTTTTCTTAGGCTGGCTAGTTAGTTGTGTACCCATTTTAGGATGAGATATTGTTGTTCAATTCAATTCACGTATCTATTCACTTTTTCCTTTAGTGTTTTATTGCACCCTTTGGGCCAATTGCTAGTAGATACATCGATTGTAATCAAAATAGAGGGTTATGGAAATATGAGTAGCAGCCACACAAACCACAGAGTTAGACTTAATGGCTAAATTTACTTGTCATAAGGACCCAGGTCTATTTCATTGACAATATCATTAATGACCTCCCACAGTTTCCATGTTCCTGTAGACAATTGAAGGCCCATCTTCGATAAGGAATCTGCCTGTTCATTCCTCTCTCTGTAGATATGGATGAAAGAGTATTCATATAAGAAGTTGAGAATCCTATGAATGTCATCAAAGAGAGGTCACAAGAAGATGTTGTTGGGGGATCTCTTATGGTTGAACCCATCAATGAGGAGGAGAGAGTCACCATTAAATCCTTGCAAGTTTTTTACCCCTTTTCAAATGGCAAGTCTTAGAAGCATCTCGACAGCTAATAGTTCTGCCAAATTATTAGTGGCGCGACCTAGACTAGCGAATATTTTACACCAGTTGTTGTCATTGATGAAAATCACACCCCCAACACCTTCCATGCTAGGGTGTCCTTGTGCCGCACCATCAAAGTATACCATGGTTTGGTGTGATCAATGATTTCATCATAGATAATTATGTTGGGTTTGGATTTTGACAACTATGGGAAATTTTCCAAGATGGCCAAGCTCTTGGTTGCATATGCCTGTTGACGGGTATAAATATCCTAGAAGATCTTCGAATTACGTGCAATCCAAGCACCCCATATCATAATGATAGCTAGGGCTCTAAAATATTCAAAAGTAGAGTTGTTAATCCAATTATGAAACGCTTCACCAAGATCATCGTCATCCCAAATAAAATCCATGCTTGTAACATGAAAGATGAAACTCCACATATCTGAAAAATAGGAACAACGAATGAAAATGTGGTGGATATTTTCACTGTGAGAGCAGCGTAAAGCACACCTGCTAGGACCTAACCCAAAATCTCCTGATGATATTATACCAAGTTGGGACTTTGTTAGCTAGAACGAGCCACATGAAAAGTTTGCTCTTCACGGGGCAATTAATGTTCTAAATGTCTCAATTCCACCACTCAATTGGCTCGATATGTTCTAAAGCTCGTATAACCAGATATCCAATCTTGAGCAAATAAATACCACTTGAGGCATTTATGGTCCAGAGGAGAGAGTAAATCCAGGTTGTATTACTTAAGGAGAGAATGATATTGATAGAAGTGACCTACAAATGGTAAATCCAATATATTTCGTAGATGTTAGGTAATAATATCATTATGAGTGTTCATAAGTAAAAGTAGATGGTTGTATGACAATCTCATAGGTGTAGTGTATACTTAATACCAAACAAATAAGGGTGCTAGTAAAAAGTTTGATGAAACTATAGGTGTATGCATATAAGTCTTAGGAGTATGTGTATCCTTGCATAAGTGTTGAGTTAGAAAGCGGGATGAGTATGTGTGCGTAATATATAGCCATAAGTGTTGTATGGAGTATATGTGAATGATTTAAATATGCTAAAGGAAGGAATGTTCCTTGCCTTGTAGGGATAGTCAAAGGTACAATGGACAATACAAGAGGCTTGTAGGATCATATAGTTGTATGAAGAATGTATGTAATCGTAGTAGGTTGAGGTTCATGATGAGCATGAGGCCTGGATTGTATTCTAGAAGAGAGTGACTTTCTATGAAATTAAAAACCAAAAAATGAAATGGTATATCGCTAAACTCATTGGTTTAAGTACTTCTTAAAAGTGGTGTGTAATAGTATGTAATCCATTAATAATAAAACGTCAAAAGGAAATTAACTAAATCTATGAAATAATACTAGAGTCATAATAATACAGATAAAAGTTGCATTAAAGACTTAGGTCTTCCCAATGAATCACAATGTGGAAAAGTACGATCAAAATCAACAATGGTATAACTTTGTGGTAGACAGATACATTGAGGAACACTGAGGAGGTCAGAGCAACCTCTTATTTAAAATGTCAAATACATTATAAGAACACCTCTTAGCTGTTAAAACGAGTAAATTTTAGGGGGCATTGACATATCTAATCAAGTGAAACTCCGGTGGGGCAATTATAGCAAAGATCTTATAGTAGGGGGACACAAAGATAATACATCATGATTTTTCCTAATAATTCTAAGTGGCCATAACTTAGGGATGAAGTTTCTTGAAGGGTGGGTGTATGTAATGCCCCATATTTTAACGACCAACAATTAAAACATTAAATGTTACTTACTCAAGGATTTCATTAACTTCTATATGTTGTCATTAGCTAGAGTAATTAAGATTTTTTTTATCACGAGAACACTTAAATGTGCCTACACATATTCAGAAATTACTTTTTATTGTTTTGAAGTATTAATGGCGATGAATATGTTATTCATTTTAACATGCAAATTCAATGTGGAATATCGATATGTGGATGCCAATTTAGTTTGTAATTTGGATATAGAACAAGTACAATATATGCTACAAAGGAACTTACATGATTATTTAAATATCATTTTAGCAATATATATTATCACCTCAAAGAGTTGTATATGTTTAAACATGAGCCTTATGTTAGCAGTGAACTAACCCATGCTATCTGGCTACGATCAAATAACCAGATTCCTATGGTGCTAAGGTGCACTAGATGTCCTGGACATCAAGATGATAATCATGTGATATTTTTTTTTATGATTTAATTTTGAATTTCAATATTTCTATGACTTGTGGGTGAGTTAGAGTTTTGATAAGAAACACAATTACCCAAAGTGGTTGTTTGATGAAGTGACTCTTAAAACAATGATGGACTGTATGGTTGATGTAGAGTGTTGACCCTAGTACTATCAGGGGGGTGGAGGCATTTCCCATGGTTTATCCTCCGAAACCTGGAGTCAATGGAGGGTTGTGTTGTGCACGCTCCCCAAGTGTGTGATGTCGACTAATGGTTTCCTACTAGGGAATCTTGGTCGATGTAGTTGAAACTTCCACTTACAGGTTCTATCTGTGTTTAGGTCAGTATAGCCAACGCGACAACATATTGCAGCAGAGGATGGGATGGTGATGTCAGGTAAAGGAAGTAGTGATGATTAGGTGGTAGGAGTACTAATGGGGATGGATGGGACCAACGATGGATTGGATGGTGTTCTTCATTGTTATAAACCATTATGATTATATGCTTTATTTGCTTCATTGTGTTTATCTAATTCAATTTAATTGCTTTTGTACAAGAATAATTACGAATGATGAATGATGCATTGTTTAAGTTGTTTACAAGCATATAATAATGATGCATTAGGGGAATTAAAAGTGTTTATTAATACCCACACTTAAGACATGTCTATTGGCCATGTATACGCCAATTCTTGAGTACATTACTATGATTGGTTGGTTGATGAATACATTAGTATAATAACCCGATTAATGATTTATTGAATTATTATCCATGTGTTTAAATTTATATGATTGTTGAAGTGTTATATATATCTCAAATGGATTAATAAAGTGTTACCTAGTACGTATATGTGATGTATATATTGTAATATTTGTTGATTTATTGAATACATTTAAGAGTCAAATATATTGCATGGGTTATTGATATACTATATTTGTGTATATATTGTAATATTTGTTGATTGATGGAATACATTTAAGAGGTGTGTGTGTGTGTGTGTGATGATGATGGTTTTTACCGTCCCCTGAGACCAAATTTGGTCTATCAGACCTTAAGAGAAAAGACAATACATGACTTATTTGATTTTTTAAATATTATGCTTATGTTCGAAAAGCTTAAAAATGAGTGTCCCTAACTGACCATAGTTTGAAGAGTTAGAGGGTTAGAAAGGTCATTGTCGGAGCAACGACTATGGAATTGGTATCTAATGTGGGTGTAGGTAAGGAATTATAGGAGAAAGTGATTTTCATCTTCAACGCTCATAGACTAGCCAAGATGGCAAATCCTTTCAACCCACGACGTTTTTGGGGTTGTCCGACGCCCCATTTCACTATGAAGCTCACAAGAGTATTTTCTAATCTTGGCAATATTAATTTTTTTATTTGAGCTCATTGCGATAGAAATATATCTCAAGATTAGGGTTGATGATCTCTTTATAATAATGTCATTTTCTTCTAACCTCTAAATCTTCCTTGCACCACATTTTCTCTTTTAACATAGAAGTAATAATATTTTTATTGTTATCGGTATGTTGGAAAGTGGCAGTTTCGTCAATCCCCCAATAATTTAACCATGTCGTGGCATATTTAAGCCACCCCCGCTTGAGGCGAAGGTGGTTTTGGTTGGAGTTAAGAGCAATTTTAGGAAGACGGTGGTCTTCTAGATTATCTAATTTGTGATTGTACATTAAATATATAATCATATCCATGCTTTCAATTTGGGATAGACCTTCTTCTAACAGGAGAATATGATAGGGTGTATTGCTCTTAATTTTAAGATTATAAGTAATAAACTTACTTTGGATTTGCTCAATTTTTCTCCAAGACTCTCTGGAAATGTTGCATCCCCAAGCTTAAGTAGGCTTGTGTTATAAGATAACGTGAGTGACGAGCGTTTTAAAGAGGAATTTGTTTTTGTCCCACATCACAAGGTTTTCCAATTTGCAATTGTTTTCAAGACCGAAGTAGGCTTTCCAACCTCCATTAATCCTCTTCTCGATGCTATAGTTCTAATTGAGCTTGTGATGGAAATCAATTCCTAGATATTTACAAGAAGTTACTTCCTCCATATTTCTGTTGTCATAAACAAAATTTCCATAAGTACCCTTATTGGATTTGTTTTGTTTTGTCGGTGTTAACGACCACGCCCATGTTGGAGCAGGAATCCTTGAGAATTCTTAATTGCTTCTCAAGATCATAAGGGCCCCTTTCCATAAGAATTAAATCATCGGCATTGTAATACCCCTGATTGAGACCCCCTGAAATGATCTTATGTATGATGTATATACCTATATGCCATGCTTGTATGGCATAACACATGTATATTTTGATATTATTAATATTAAAAATCATAACTGATTGTGGCGGAGGTAGAACACTGAAAGATCAAGGACTTATGAATTGACCACTGAGAGGTAAGGGAGTTGTAGAGGGCCTAATGGGCTATATCCTAACCTTGTTATAATCTTGAGTACCTAAAAGGGACCTTATAACCTTAAGTGGGTTTAAAGACCTTATTTGGTCTTAATTTGGATTAAGAGTTAACCTGAGTTTAAAAAAAAGGTGAATAAGTGGATATTAGTGAATTGTTGGCATGTTGTTGCATGAAGTGAGTCTCATGTAAAAGGATGGAATCAAGCTTGCTTGAAGGGGGACCTAAAATTTTTCATGAAGGGAAGAATGTAGGATGGCACAAGAATAGATCAGTAAGGGGGAAATCAGTGGGAAGAGTGCAAAGGAAAGAGTTCGTGGGAGGGATAGAGCCTGAATTGAGGGGAACATGAACCTCTGAACCAATTATGTGCTATATTGGCCAATCTGTTCTCCCTAAACCATTTGGTAAAACCTATGTTTGACTGTTGGATTTTGGTAAATGAAATGGTGAATTGTACATGAATTGTCCTAGTAGAATTCCTGGGCACTGAACAATATTGATGGGTTTTCACTATGGTTTTATTGGAAATAAGTCAGAGTGGGAGTGCGTTGTTTGGCATGGAATTGGTTGTAGCCTGACTTTCCTGGATGCCTATAAACCTATGTTAAATTCTTTTGAATTATGAGGAATAACAAGTGATAGATTTTGTTGCAAAATGAAATTCGGTAAAGGGGGGGAATCTCTTGGTGAATTCATAAGTCCCATCTTGGGGTGGTGCTTTGTTTAGAGATTAATGAACAAAATGGCCTACGGTTGGGTGGAGTGTGGCTGCCACAAAGCTAGTCTCCAACTAGTTTGATTTTCAGATAAGTGTGTGAAGCGTTGTATTAATGTTGCATTGAACATAAATTTCATGCTATGCAATTGAACAATTTTGTATCTTGTTCATGTTTGAAAGTGGGTTAGCTGAATGAATGCATGAAATTAAGTTATTGTTTCTGTTATATTTCCATATATGTAATGTATATATTAATTTTATATTATTTATGTTGAATTCATGAGAGTTCAAAAGTATAATTGCAGAAAGGTAAATAATTAGACTAGGGAAGGACATTTCTTATTCATGTGCTTCCTAAGTTTGTAAATCTCTATTTAATCGTTGTTTCTATTTGGTAATTGCGAAATTGTTGTAGGTAGTGTTAATTGGAATTAATGACTGTAGCATGCCATCAATTTCCCAATTATGGACAATAAATCCCAGGGGAAGAATGCTTATCACTTCATGAGTACTTGCATAACCATTGAAAACTATGGTTGTTCTTTACTTGTTGATTTGTTCTCTGTTTAAGTCGATTATTGAATAATTTATAAAGGAGGTCATTTGTTTTGGTATGCTTAATTAATGTAGATTTGAATTGAGGTGGAACAAGTAGTTCGTCACTGTAATTAAAGTGAAGTTCATGTTCCTTGCTCGTTCATACTTTGCATGAATAATGTTGATGCATGATTAGTAAAACTATTTCTAAGCTTGAATGAGAATGAGAATTTAAGACTGCGAGTCTTGTTTGAAATCCCTTTGTGAATGATCAGATCTAAAAAACATTATTTCAACCTGTATGAGTCTAAAACGTTGGATTAAAAGACTGTAAATAACAAGTCTTGCTTTAGTCGTTTTTTATAGATTAGTTAAGTGTTAAGTTGTGGAATCGGAGAAGTCATGCGCATGATTTTAGTGTTGATGAGTTAGTGCCAATGTGTTGATGTTGACGTGCTGACATCAGAATCAACATGTTAAATGTTGATATTTTCTTATGTTAGTGTCGACGTTTGACTTTCGACGTGCCGAGGTTAAGATTGGTAAGTCGGGTGGATCATTGTTAACACTGCTTGGTCATTGTCAACTTCTGACT
The DNA here is from genome assembly GCA_001517045.1 of Pseudotsuga menziesii. Lineage (NCBI taxonomy): Eukaryota > Viridiplantae > Streptophyta > Pinopsida > Pinales > Pinaceae > Pseudotsuga > Pseudotsuga menziesii. The sequence continues at coordinate 544,926 of LPNX010318922.1, read as the reverse complement.
TGCAATATGCTGACGTTGGGATCAAAAAGTCGAAAGTGTCTATGTTGTTGTTTGTCCGGTTGTTGTCGACTTCCGACTTCCAATGTGCCGATGTTGGGATGGAAAAGTTGGAAGGGTCTTTGTTGATGTTTGTTTAGTTGTTTCCGACTTCCAAATTCTGACATGCCAATATCGGGATCGACAAGTCGGAAGGGTGATTTTTATGTCTCATTTAAAAAGTGTCGACTTCCAATTGCTGATGTCAACAATGTCAAGATCGGCAAGGTATTATTGGAATTTGTGGGATAATGTCAGAGAGATGGAATAATCCGCCGGGTTAGTTATTTAACAATGTTTATTGATTGATTAATTAATTTTTAGTCTATAGTTAAGTTTTTATACTACTTTTATCTAAGCTTTCGCGCAATTGAGTCAACTGTGACTAATTATATGTTGTTTAATTAATTTTCTCTTGTGATTTTAGAGCCTGTATAGCACTCTTTGTGTCTTTAAGTCACATATTTTGATCTGTGTAGTTGTGTGGTAACGTACATACACACTACGGATTCTGATGGATGTGAAGTAGCATGAGAGTGCCTTATAGAGCGGTATCAGAGCTAAGGTTTCAACACTTCGCCTTTGGGAATTGTATGAAGTGCTTGAAAAGTTTTCTCTGTTGAACCTGACATTCATATGTTTTGAGATTGAAGTGCTTGGATTCTTGTTCATTGTATTTGTGTGAACTAATGTACGAATTGTTAATACTTCTATACTCATGTTAAATTGTGAAAGGTTAAAAAAAAAACTAAGATTATGTTGCTAACAAAGATAAGTTGTTAGTTGTTTATTTATTGTTGTATGTTCATGCTAGTAAGGTTATTGCCTGGTTATAACTTGTTAGAGTTTGTTAACTGAAGTTAGGTGATATGATTTATTGGTATGTATCTAATTCAAATACTTATAAGTGTTGTCGAGAAGAATCTACAAAACTAAATTTGAATGCAAAGATTTATAGTTCTCTGGGGTCAACCAAGAGGTTCTTCATCATGCTTGATTGAAGAACATGGCACAACTAAAGAAATTAAGAATTTGCTCAAGCCATGAGGAAAAACAGAGTGATCCTTACTCTAACCTTGTTAAATATTGAAAATAATTTTTATAAGAGATATTATTCATAAAATGTTTTTTATTCTGAAAAGCTGGTTCACCTGCAATTCCAGCCTACACGGCACACATCGAAAAGGAGTGGACACATTCTTGGTGTTGTGTCATGTTATGGTTGTCGATAGTGACTACACCCTAAGGGAATGGTCACATTCCTGGTGTTTCAATGTTGAGAAGTATATTTTACATCATAATATGTTTTTAATTTATGACATTACTTTTTGATAAATGTATGATACTGGTGAACCTGGCTAGCCATTTTGTGTTTGTCAGGTAATAAAATATGCAAGTGGGTGTTTGTGTATTGAAGAAGAGAAGTAAAGTAAAGAGAGCAAAGCTAAAGGAGAAGAAGACTATGCAATCCAAGGATGTCTTTCCTTTGGTGGATTACATTGAGGATGTGTTTTCTCTGATTGAAGACAATGCAAGCCAAGGATGGATTTCCTTTGGTTGATTGCATTGATGATGTGTTTTCCTCTATGCAAGCCAAGGATGGGTGTCCTTCGACTGCTTGCATTGAGGTTGTGGACATATGGTGGTCATGTCAGCTAAGTATTTATTAAGCAAACCATGGGGAACGACCCAGATTCTGAGGGCTTAGACATACTTCAAATGTGAAGTGTCATGGCTAGAATGATGATCTATCGAGTTGAGTGGGTGCATTTCAAAGAGAAAGAAACCAAGGAGCAGGAAAGACACAATTGTGGAGTTCTAGACTGGGACACGACCAAGAGGGATAAACTCTTACTCTTCTCTTTTTACTTATGTTATTGCTTTCTAGAATGATAAAGTTGTTGAAATGCATGTTACATATGAAAATATGTTGTGTTTAATTGTTGAAACAAATAATGAATATTAAAAATAGTTAAATTTATGTAAAAGAAAGGAAGATGAATGGATTCATCCATATGCATTTGTTGGGTTAAGCATAAAATCCGTGAAATGTTTATGAACAAAGCATGGGAAGTAAATGAAATGACTGATTTTAACACATATGTTCATTTTTAATGAAATTCATGTTGATGGATTTCCCAGAAAGGTTTCATACCAAACTGGTTGTAGCTATTAAAGAAGCAGGACAAATCTAGGTTAAAGAGAAGAAGTGTGTAGGTCTAAGCTGGCAGGAGTAGCATGAAGAGGCCAATGAACCCATTACATCTTGAGGAAGCGATTTGGGCATTGGAAGATATGATGTGGGAAGAGTATCCCCATTAAATTTTAAAGAATGTACAAGTGTAAATAAATCTGCAAAATTGTGTCCATGTGTTTTGGATAAAAGAACATNATATATATACATGGGTGTATGGTAGAACAAATGTAAAATTTGTTATTATCAATATTAAAAAAAATTATTGGATGTGGAGGAGGAAGAACACTGAAATACTAGGGACTTATGAATTCACCAGTGAGAGGTAAGGGGATTGTAGAGGGCCTAAGGGGTTGTATCCTAACCATGTAATAACCTTGAGTACCTAAAATGGACCTTATAGCCTTAAGTAAGTTTAAAGACCTTAACTAGTCTTAATTTGGATTAAGAGTTAACCTAAGTAAAAAAAGGTGATTAAGTGAGGATTATTGAATTGTTGACACATTGTTGCATGAAGTGAGTCTCATGCAAAGAGGTGCAATCATGCTTGCATGAAGTGGACCCCGAAGTTTTGCATGAAGGGAAGAATGTAGGATGGCATGAGAATAAACTGACAAGTGGGAAATCGGTGGGAAGAGTGCGAAGGAAAGAGGTCGTGGGAGTGACAGAGCCTGAATTGAGGGGAACATAAAACTCTGAACCAATTTTGTGTTGTATTGGCCAATTCGTTCTCCCTAAACCATTTGGTAAAACATGTGTTTGATTGTTGGGTTGTGGTCAATGAAATGGTGAATTGTACATGAACTGTTATGTTGGAATTCCTGGGAACTGAACAATAGTCATGGGTTTTCACTGTTGTGCTAATGGAGAGAAGCTAGAGTGGGGAGTGTGTTTTTTGGCATGGAATTGGATGTAGCTTAACTTTCCTAGATGATTGTAAACCCATGTTAAATTCCTTTGAATTGTGAGGAACGTCGAGTGATAAATTCTGATGTGGAATGAAATTGGGTAAAGGGGGAGAATCTCCTAGAGAATTCACAAGTTCTAGCTAGGGGGCGACGCTTTGTTGAGAGATTAATGAACAAAGTGGCCTATGGTTGGGTGGAGCATGGCTACCACAAAGCCGATTGCTAGCTAGTTTGATTTTCAAATAATTGCTTGAAGCCTTGTATTAATGTTGCATTGAACATAAATTTCATGGTATGCAATAGAACAATTGTGTATGTTGTCCATGTTTGAAAGCGGGTTAGCTGAATGAATGCATGAAATTAAGACATTGTTTTTGTTCTATTTCCATATATGTAATATATACATTAATTTTATATTATTTATGTTGAATTCATGAGAGTTCGGAAGTATAATTGCTTAAAGGTAAATGATTAGACTGGGGAAGGACATCTCTTAGTCATGTGCTTCCTAAGTTACTATAAATCTATGTTTAATTATTATTTGCGATTAAATGTTATATGAATGCTCTTTTTGGGAATCATTGAATTGTTGTAGGTAGTGTTAATTGGAATTGATGACTGTAACATGCCATTGATTTCCCAATTCTGAACAACTAATACAGCGGGAAGAATGCTTATGACTTCAAGAGTACTTGCATAACCATTGAAGACTATGGTTGTTCATTACTTGTTAATTTGTGATTTGTTTAAGTCAATTGTTGAATAAGTTACAAAGGAGGTCATTTGTTTTGGTATGCTCAATTCATGTACATTTGAATTAAGGTGGAATAAGTAGTTTGTCATTGTAATTAAAGTGAAGTTCACGTTCCTTGGATCATTCATACTTTGCATGAAGAATGTTGATGCATGATTAGTAACTCTGTTTCTAAGCTTGAATGAGAATGGGAATTCAAGACTGCGAGTCTTGCTTGAAATCCCTTTGTGAATGATCATATTTAAGAAGAATTATTTTAACTTGTATGAGTCTATAATGTTGGATTAAAATCCTGTAAATAGAAATTCTTGCCCTAGTCATTTTTCATATATTGGCTAAGTGTTAAGATGTCGAAACGAAGAAGTCATTCACATGATTTTAGTGCCAATGAGCTGGTGTCGATGTGCTGAAGTCAATGTGTCGATGTCAAAATCAACATGTTAAATGATGATATTTTCTTATGTCAGTTTTGACTTCCGATTTCTGATGTGTTGACATCGGGATTGGTAAGCTAGGTGGATCATTGTTAACATTGATTGGTCATTGCTGACTTCGGACTTCCGATGTGTTGATGTTGAGATCGAAAAGTCGGAAGGGTTTGTGTTGTTGTTTGTTCAGTCGTTTCCGACTTTCGACTTTTGATGTGTCGAAGTCAGGATTGGAAAGTCAGAAGGGTCTTTGTTGATGTTTGTTCGGTCGTTGCTGAATTTTTACTTCCGACATGCTGACGCCAGAATCAGAAAGTCTAAAAAGGCCATTGTTATGTTTCATTTTAACAATGGCGACTTCCAACCGTCGATGTTGGCAATGTCGGGATCGACAAGCTATTATCGGAATTGACAAGATAATGTCAGAGAGGTGGAATAATCCATTGGGTTAGTTATTTAACGATGTTTATTGATTGATTAATTGATTTTAGAGCTTGTATAGCGCTCTATGTGTTTTTAAGTCACAATTTTTTATCTGTGTATTTTCATGGTAACGTAAAGACACGCTACAGATTCTATTGGATGTGAAGTAAGGTGAGGGTGCTTTACAAGCATAAAGAAGAAGCATGATGATTATTCCCACTAAGGTCATGCCAACATAGCCTGCTTCTTTTAAGCAAATTTCTAGCTTATCAATGTAAATTCCAAAAAGTCTAGGGGAGAGGGGGCACCCTTGCTTAACTCCAATATTACAATTAATATATTGTGCCCACCCCTCAATGTTTTTTAATTTGGTAATGATGTTCTCATATGACCTTATCGTCGTCTCCCTCATCTCGACATGAACCTTTAATCATTCTATTATACTCCAAAGGTTCTTTCTCAAAAGCTTTTATAAAGTCCACTAAACAACAAAAAATATTGGACTTATTATTACGACATTCCTCTATAATGATCCTAAGTGTAACGGGGTGGTTTGTAGTTGAGTGATGCCTTCTGAATCCTACCTTTCCTTATCCCACTTTCCTTCATTTTCCAACCATATTCTAATCTTCTTGTCCATGATAATTCTTTATAGCTTGGATCAAACAAGGCTAATCATGATGGTTCGATAATTAAAGGGGTTATCTTTTTCTTCGCTTTTAAAAACAGGAACCATAAGGCTTCGAGTACAAAGTTTATGGAAGCCATGCTTTACCACTATAATAAAGAGATTATGAATTTAGGGGATGCGAACATGTGTTCCGATTTTTAGGATTTATGCTTGGTACCCTTCAATGTCTTTAACTTTTTCATTAGCTAGGTGCTTAATCCCAAAGTCTATGTCTTATAAAGAAAAGACTTGTTCAGTTGTAAGTATGGGTTTAATTGTATCTATAACATCTGGGGATTCGTAAATTTTTAATATATGAGTTCCAGTCCTCCAGAGAGATTATTATTTTCTTTAGTTTTGCAACTTAGAATTTGTCTTCATAATTTCTTAGGAGCCATCTTAGATATGTGTAAAAGATTTTCTTGTCTTTTATTTATATAGTAGGTCTTTTTAATTTTAGTAAGTGCTTTGTACTTATTTATCTTGTTGCCTTTCAGGGACTCATTGATAACTGCCTTAATTTCCCTATGCGCATGCTTACACTCGTTATCATACCAAGGGTTGATTCTTTTGTTCTCCTTTTTATTATAAATTTTGATAGAGAACTTGTTGATGCCAGACAAGAGGGAAGTAGTAAAATTATGATAGTGGTATTCTATATTGTATTTTTTTGGAAAGAGGGATCATTTTTTTCATTAAATCGTTTAGAAAGCCATCCCTGTTATTTCTATCGAAGGCCAAGTGCTTTTGGAATTGAAAATTTTCCTCTATGGGATCATTATGCATGGCAAGATTAAGGGTTATAACTAAAGGTCTATGATCCGCATCAGGTTCGTGGTCATTTAAGATGTCAAAATTTATTATTTCGTTGTATAGAGGGATATAAGAAATGACATAATCGACCACACTGCTTCCAAGACCATGAATGCAAGTCATCCTACTCGAATTTGGCCACTTCTTTAGGTTGTTACAGATTATAAGATCTTGGGCACTATAAAGCTTGACTAAGTCTGATCCAAACATATGTTCTCCTAGCTCTTCAGATTTTCGATTGTACCTTCGACTTGAATCAAGGTCCCTGTCTAACTAGAAAGGGTTAGGGTTGGAGTAGTTGCTTAAGATAATAACTTGGTTGCTTGAGGTTCGAGCATTGAAGTCCCCCATTAACATGATATTGCCAAAATTTCTAAGGCTAGAAACATCGTTCTCTAAGCTATTTTATGGACAATTTTGATCTAAATTGCATTTCTTATAAAAGTAAGAATTAACAGGGGCAAAATAACAAATTGCTATATAGGTTCTTCTAGCATTGATGTCTTTGATTTCTAGCCAAATATATTGATTGAATGGGGCTTTCTTATAAACTATAATAGTGGGAGAAATGCTCTTTTTGATATAGCATGTTATGCCTCCATCCCTCTATGAGAGGATCGCTTGTTCCATGCTGACCATAGGACAAAACCTTCTATGTTAGGGACCTTAGGTTCTTCATGCTCCCAAGTTTCAATGAGTAATATAATATCATTGCCTTCTAAGATCCAACTTAACTTGGGGTCTCTATTCCATGGGAAGTCCCAATAGTTCCAAGAGAGGATCCAAAGTGTAACTAATTGCTATTTAGTGGTATCTTTTTGGTTTCAATCCTAAATGATAACTTTTCTATTTCTAATGATCACCCACTTTCCTTGTTTCCTCACTTTTTTACTTTTTGAGCCTCTTTATTAATTCAGGTTGGTATTCTGGAATGAGGTATTCGTTTATGGATATTTCAGATCCTTTAAGGCTCAAAGTTTTACTTAGTATCATGAGTTTTTGGTCATTGGAGCCAATCTTAACTCTGATTAGTTTATTTTTATTTTCAATTAGTTTTCCTAACCTCTTTGCTTCTGTGAGACATGTTGTTTCGATTTGCAACCTATTATGCAGTTATGCCTTGACTATGGCTAGCGTATCCTCTGTTGCCTCTTCTTTTAATCCAAAAATTATGAGGTTCAAGGTTCGTTTGTTGCGCTCATGTTCTAATTCTAACAACTTATTCATCTCTTCCTTAATGGGTTTGATATATAATTGCCCTTATGGACTGTTTAGGGTCAAATTTGTTGTCACTTTCTCTTCGAGCTCTTTAAACATGTCCTTCATTTTAAGATTTCATAATGCACCACCATCTCCTTGATGGGTTGAATGTTTGGTTTCTTGGTTTTGTTTTCCAAAACCTGTATTCTAACCTCCATTAACTCCATCTTATTCTCCAATGTTTCTATCTTATTGTCTATTTTTATTTGGATCTTATCTTCAAAGAATGCAAATTTATTATCGAGCATGGCGACAAGATTATTTGAGCGTGGCCACAAGTTTATTATTGAGCATGGATGCATGTTTATTTTCAAACATAGTTGCATATTTATTATCGAGGATGGCTGCTAGCCTATTTTCGAGCAAGGCTACAAGCTTATTTTCGAGCATGGCTGCAAGCTTAGTTTCGAGCATGGTTGCAAATTTATTTTCAAGCATGGTTTATAACTCTATTTGGAGTTTGGCATCTCTTTCTTCTTTACTTTTATTTGATGAATCTATATGATCCCCACTTTACAAGGTATATGTGAAATATCTTCGTAATGATTTATAAGGGAGAATAATAACACATTAATGGATAAATAGGATTCCCATAAATGTAAGATTTTAATGTGATAATGTGTAGATTGGATTTCATAAATATGTTTGACAGTATTGCTTTAACATACTTGAATTGTATCACAAGACATGATTGTTTTAATATGTTTATTGTTTTTATAATCTAAATGTGCACAGAGGATATCAATATGATAACGGGTAGATAGAATGTTTGTTGTATTTCTTTAATAAACTTGACCGTTATCAAAAGTAAAGATTATTTTAATATACATATTATTTTATTTCAATGAGGCCATGGAGATTTGTGATGTTTTGGGCATAAATAGAGTAATGAAGTGAAGAGTAATGATTATTTTAATATACATATTATTTATTTCAATGAGGCCACAGAGATTTGTGATGTTTTGGGTATAAATAGAGTAGTGAAGTGAAGAGTAGGGGAATTTTATGGGAAAAGGAACATAAGTGTTGAAAGGGGTTTGAAGAACCATGAGAAGGGAAAATATGTTATTATTCAGTCATACAGAGAGGTGCATCACTGTTTTGGGAGTCACGGGTGCAGAGGGCCAAGAAACCAAAGGTTTCTTGGCGCTGGGAAGTTGGTGAGGCATCATAGTTGGTTGGGAGGTGTAAATCCATTTGGCCAATGAATGGAAGAGCAACTCAACAAGGCTCACTACAAATTATTTTTCTTGGTCTTCTCCACAAATTCAAAAGGAGGTAATCTAACATAGGTATTTCCCTTGTAAACTTGAAAGAAACTTCTTACTTGTTTATCACGTGCTCTTATACTCATGCACATAAATGAAATGTTTTTTTTTTTATAACAAAAACGGTTATATTAAAATGAGAAATCCAGTTTAAAAACGCTGGTCGAGAATACAAAATCTGCTCATACTTTCCATCCTTAGACAATTATGGAGGTATTTCCAGACTTATCTTTGAGTTTACCTTGATTTCGTAGCACCCTATTTCTATAAATTTATTAGCTTCTTTGTCCGCCCGCATGTTAAGCTCCCTGAGAACATGATAGAATTCGATTTTTTTGAATCTTTTGATCAAATATCTGATTCTATTTAACAGTCTTTCCAACCGCTCATTTTTGCTTCTTCTACCTCCTCTCACTGCTTGGATAATTAGCCTCGAATCTCCGATAACCAGCACTTCATCCGCGCCTACTTTTTGCACCTGCTTTAGGCCTTGCCATAGTCCGTATGCTTCTGCCATATTATTGGATTCTTGTCCAATGTTCCATGAATATTCGATTTCAACTTTCCCTGTGGGGTTTATGACAACTCCTCCTCCTTCCGCTTTCCCCGGATTCCCTTTTGAAGCTCCATCAAAGAACAGATTGAATATCTTTCTTTCTCTTGACCAGTTTTCGAATTGGGATTTGTCCAATCTGATTTCCCAATTCTCCAATTTTTTAATGACTGTGCTATTCTTTTCCTGAATATTGAATCTTTGCATCCATTTTTTTTCTTTCTCAGTCAACTTGACTTTATTATACGGGTTCACAGTGCATCTGACCACCTCACCTAATAGAGCATTGATTTTTGCCGTGACCCTCCACGCTGGTTGGCTCCTATTCTGAAAAATTCGCTGGTTTCTTTCTAACCAGATGCACCAGCAAACAATTTTGGGCAGTTTTGACCAGCAGGCTCTCAGTCCTTTTTTCTGCCCCAGCTCACCCTTATACCTATTTTCCCAATTGATGAAAAACTCCTGATTGTTTCCATTCCACTGGAATCCGTCATCTTCGTTCAGCATTACTTCCTGCCAAATTGAGATTGAATAGGAGCAATTAAAGAAGAGGTGAGAGATTGATTCTGAGTTTGCCGCACAGAGGGGGCATCTGAAAGGCCCTGCTATCCCCCTTCTCTCCATATTCTCCCCAGTTAGCAATCTCTGGTGAATTAATGTCCACGTGAACACATCTATTTTAGGCAATGTTTTATTGTTCCAATTGTGCTTCCAGATTCTGGGATTCACTGGTACATTATAGTTTTCTGCATAAACCTTATACCCTTCTGCTGTTGTGTAGATGCCATTGCGCTATCCCCATCCACGACTATCTTTGGAGAGTTTGGAGATGGGAGCGATCCCTGCCAAGTGACTGATCAGTTTTAATTTATCATTTTCCAGCTCCTCTGGACAGATCGGCAGTGCCCAGGACAGCCAACGGTGTGGATAATTCACGTCCCATTCAGAAATACTCCAAAGCGTGGTCAGATCTCGCGTCTCCATCCAGTTTTGCAGATGAGGTAGTTGTGGAGGTGG
>LPNX010318922.1:515220-533142 GCA_001517045.1 Pseudotsuga menziesii | reverse complement strand
AGAGCCTCCGAAGGGAAGGATTTTGGAAGATATATTCAAACCTTGCAGGAGGAAGTGATCCTGGATTAAGAATCGGTCAAGTCTGGCTGCAATATGCCCTGGGCCAAACCTCCAGTTGGTCCATGTGTATTTTCCGTTGGAAGGTTTGATGTCAATAAGGTCCCAGGACGCAATGAGATCTTCCACTATGTCTTTGGTAGGATCTATGGTTCTAGATCCCCCTCTTTTCTCAATCGGACTGAGAATGAGATTTAGATCCCCAGCCAAAATGATATTACCCTGCAAATTATTTCGTTCTTCACGGAGAAGAGTCCAACAGTTAATTTTTTCATTGTAAGAATTCAGAGCATAGATGTTAATAATACTTACCAGGGTATTGGTGTCTATTTGCTTCAGCACTGTGAGGATCCAATGAGTGCTGTTTTTGATGACCATTGCTTCGAATTTTCTGTCATCCCATAGGGTTCCTATACCCCCGGATGCTCCTCTGGATCTTAATGCTGCTGCTCCTTTTTTTTTCCAAAATTTTTTACTTGTTTGGAGGAAAGCTGTCTCCTCCAACTTGGTTTCCTGAATCAGCAGAATGTCCGGATGATGGAGAGAGATTAGGTCTAGCATAGCCTCTTCCTTGCCTTTGCTACCAAGGCCTCTGCAGTTCCAGGAAATAGTCTTCATTACTTACTTTTGGGAGCCGAAGGCATCCCTTTCGAGGCATGCCCCTGCTGGCGAGTGTTTCTTGAGTTTCTCAACAACTTTTCCAAGGTTTGCTGGGATCCTACCAGCTTATCCTTGTATGTTGCTTGTTCCCGGGCTACTTTTCTAGATTTCCTTCCTCTTGATTTCGTTATTCGAGGGGTTATTATTTCAATTTCACCTTCTTCCTCATCGTCCTCTTCCGAGTCCAGATCTTCATCAGATTTACCCTGACTCTCTACTGCTTTTGTTTCCGCTGTATCTTCCTCAGTGTCTCTCCCTTGGTCTGAGTGGACTGTTTCCGGTTCCTTGCTCTTTTCGGGGCTAGATCTATCTTCTGTTTCTGTGGGTTCCTCCCGAGCTTCTACTGATTCTACAGATCGAGGAGGCTCTTGGGGTTTTTCGGATAGGCCGCTCCCCTCACCTTTCTTAGGACCCCCACCCGTTTGGTTTTTAGATCTAGATCTGTTCACCTTGTGCCATCCTTCCCCTTTCTCCTGCTGGCTTTCCGGAGTTTTAGGGCAGTTTCGGATGAAGTGCCCGTACTCGTGGCAGCCTCTGCATTTAAAAGGTAGTTGTTCATAGTCCAATTTCTGAATATGAGACCAGTTCCCCATTGTGAGGTTTATAGCTTCTGGCAGTCCTGCTTCAAGGTCGACCTCCACACATATGCGTGCGCAGGCATATTGGTCTTTTGGGCTGGCCATGTCGATGTACTTTCCCAGTGCGTCCCCAATAGCCTTGAGGGATTTAGGGTTCTAGCAGTGCATAGGTAGGCTGGGGAGTCTGACCCATACTGGGACAGCTTTAGGTGTATCAGCTTCCGGATCGAAGTCCGGCGACCATCCGTTGAGGTAGAGACCTTGCAGCCCCATGAAGTAGGGCCCGTTCCTGAAGATTAAGTCTTTGTCGTCTTTGGATTCAAAGTCAAAGAGGAAGTATCCCCGTCCTATGGCGTAGGAGGCCACGTTTTTGGATATTAGCGGCCGCCAGTTCCGTTGAACCCAGCTATCGGTGTTTTTGGGAGAGGGCCACAGCCCTGTAAACTGCCCAATCAGTGCCCGATCTGCCAAAGATAGGGCAACTCGAATTGTTTCTTCAGCTGGGAGGGCTACCTCTGGGACGTCTTCTATACGTTTAACAAATTTCGGCACTTCTCTTTTGCCTGATCGCTTGCCATGGCTGGTGACTAGTCTTTCGAAGGCTTCCGATCGAGAGGGCGTGGAGTCTCCTACCTCCTCCGCCATCTGGATGCCCTACTCGCTCCGATCCGGCTTCAATGCATTGATTCAGAGATCTCCCCCTCTGTCAGAAGCTTAGATGATTGGTTCAGATAGATTGCTAAGCCTCGTCCCACAGAGCTCAACGCTCCTCCCCTTCTCGGGCAGGTCACCCAAGCAGGCAGAACGCCCCAGCGAGCAGCAAACGCTCAGCCTCCTCGACAAGCTCCAATCAGCCTCGTTCTCCACGCCCCTGGTGGGCTCGACCTCGCCCGATCGCTCGCCAGAATCCAATCGCTCCTAAGCGCCACTATACCTATCTTTTATATTGAATGGTCCACATAAATGAAATGTTAGTTATGCTAGTTAGAATGAATATAATTCTTTACTGTGTGAAAACTTAACTTATGCATTTCTATAATGATTAAAAACAAATAGAGGTATAATTAAATTAAATATTATAATGCCCACTCGAGGCTTAATGAACCTTGATTGGCATTACAACTGCCTAGTCAAGGATGGAAAATCCTTCATCATCAAATCCCACAAAGGTAAATCCAAGATGTTCTTAGCAAGTTCCCAACAAGTTAGAGAATGATTAGCTCAAGTAAGAAGTTTGTATTGCTCTTCTCGAGACCAAATCAATAACAAGATGAATCAATATAAGCAACTATATGTTTTGTGGGATCTACTAAAGAACAAAAACACTAGTTAAAGAAACTTTTGCATGTGTACAAAGAAGTATTCCATGTGCCTAACCCATTGCCACCCAAGAGGAAAATGAAACATGATACACGATTGTTGCATGATTCTCTATTGCTAAACATTACACTATACAAATAGTACATAATAGAAACAAATGAAAAGAAAAAGCACTTGCAACTACCAATAAAACAAAGAGTCATATGCCCGAGCACTTCACCTTGTGAAACATTTATCTTCATAGAAAAAAAGAAAAAAAAGAAAAAAAAAAACGTTAAAAAATGTATACAAACTACAAATTTTTTTTCTTTCAATTTCATCAACTTTTAAAGAAGCACTTGAAACACGATTTCCTAACAAATCCCAACAATAAACTTTACATAAATAAAAATTCATCACCACATATTTTTTTGAGAAAAACACTTGAAACACAATTTCCAAACCAATCCAAACAATAAACTTTACCTAAAATAGAAATTCATCACAACATATTATTTTTTGACTTATTTTAGACTCCAAAAGCTAAAATAACTTTCCCAATATTTCCTCATAAACTTATCTTTATATTATTTTCGAACCCTCTTTGAATGTATTTCCTACTTGACCCTATCTCCTATGTTTGAAATTGATGAGAACTACCCCAATATGATGTAGATGCTACATGTGTACATCGACACCTACTTAAAATGACAATTAAAAAATGAAAAACCCGGATTATTTAGCTTATCCAAAACTTTGCTTTCTCCTAATTTGTTTAGGAAATCAAAAACCAAATTACAATCTATTTACTCTTTCCCCAAAGCCAAACACTATTTAAATCTCTATTTACTTTCAACCATTTGCACCGATCCGACGACCAGCAATGCGTGATGTGAAAGCTCACGCAAGCCAGGTCGTCCGATCGATGCAAATAGTCGAGTAAAAAGTCTAAACTTTTACTTTTTACCAAAGCCAAACACTATTTAAATCTACTGATTAATTTTCACATCTGCCCAACGTTTCAGTGAAACAGTTATCAAAGTGCACACTATTTACTTTTTCCCCAAAGCCAAACACTATTTAAATCTCCTGATTAATTTTCACCTGCCCAACCTTTAAGTGAAACAGTTATCAAAGTGCACACTAAACAAAGTATTTGCAGAGGAAGGCTGCCAGGAGAAGCGAAGCATGTAATCCACAACCAGAAAATTCTATGAATCCGAGAGGCAAAGACCTCTTCATCTTCAACATGAATCTCGTTGGATCCATTCCCTGTTAAATTCCGTTGGTAGGTTTTGACAGTAATAAAGTAATTGGCCATGAGCTCAAAGCATGGAGGCAGTTAAGGGAGAGGAGAAATTAGGCAAGCGAGGCATGATGGAAACAAGTTATATTGGGATGCTGGGAGGAGATCAAGTTATGGGGATTTTGCAGTCTTTGCCCGCGAAATCTGTCGTGGCATTCGGCATGACGTGTAGGAAATTTCGAGAGTTGACGCAATCGGATGCTGTTTGGGCGTGGATTTGCAGACGGGAATGGGGACGCTGGGCTGTGGATGCCGTCGCCGGACAGAAAGTGGGTTGGAACTGGAAGGACCTCTATCGGCAGATGCATGCTTTGGATTCCGTATTTTGCCGTCAATTGGCGCAAGAAGGGGAGGCCACGCCTTCTGCCAGGGCTTCTCATTCGTTAAATGTAGTCTCTGGTATGCTGGTTCTCTTTGGAGGAGGCTGCGAAGGAGGTCGGTCACATGTGAATATTCATTATTTTCTCTACTCTTCCCTCATATTGTTCATTGCTTATTATTATTCTTAATGAGTGTAGAGAATGGGCCATTATAGCCCTCATATAATTCAATTCTGCAAGAAGAAATCATAATTGAAACCTTACATTGGAGATAAAATGTAGTGGGGTTGTGAGCTCTGATCAAGATGGCTGCAAGTTGGTTTTTAGGGTTTTGGAGGTAAGGAATGTACACGCCGATTCCCTCCCTTAGCTAACAAAATCTATAATGTCAATCATGTCGCAGTGGCATTAATCCATTGATTACATCTGTTCATAATAGCAATACCATACCCATTCCATTCCTTTAGAATTAGGATTTAGTATCGTGCGTTCACTTGGATCAGGAATCTGGATGAAAATACCGGTGTTTTTTTAATCATCCAAGACTAAACCTACGCAATGGGCTATCCTGCACTACGGCTGTTATTTGTAGGAGTCCAAACTTCAAATCTTAATGCTTGGTTAATTTTTTGCGTAGGTTGGTGATTGGTGACTTGTCTCGTGCTTTTACACATAACACTCAGGTAGTTGAGACCAATGCAAGCATTGCCTCATTGTCTGTAAAATCGGGGACATGGATACATAAAATGCCGCAAACACTCTCATAATTATTCTTCTAGGACATTTTTGTAGACAAAACATTTGGCCATTTTCTGTTTACTCTTTCACTGTTGTCCTATTTTAGTACAGGGCAACTATATGACACTGAGTGCTACTGCTCTTCATTTGGCATTATAATTTTTTTTATTGGATACTTTTCAGAGGTTCTATGGTGTTAAAGGATATGCTAAGCACCATGTCATAAAAGTAGTATTTGAGGATGAAGACCGCATTTATGAATTACCCCCTCGAGACGCCATTTGTAGGTTAATCCTTTAGCAATATTTATCAGTGTTACACGGGGACTCGCCCCCCACGGTCGGGGGCGTGCCCCCCAGCGTCCCCAAAATCAGGAAACTCTCTGAAACGCACAAGGGAGCGCGTCCCCCTGTTCTGCAGTGCGCTCCGGTGAAGGAGGGCTCCCACACGCTGTCTCTTGAAACTGGGGGGCTCCTAGAACGCCCCCCACGATTTTCCCAATTTCAGTTTAAAAAACAAAATTTTAATTTTAATTATTGCTTAGTCTCTATTTCAAGCTCAGTCTTTAGTAATTTACTATTTCACTATTTTAGCATTACTATTTCACTATTTTAGCATGCAATATCATTGATTCAATTTTTCAATTACAATGACTAAATAGTAAAATTACAAATATGAATATCAAGACTCAAATGACAAATTTGAAAATTATCATGATGAATTAATTGTATAACGTGTTTGTATTATTAATTTGTTATATTATGATTTACATTACACAATGATAAATTTAGTATTTAGTATTTATTATTTACTTTTACTAATTTACATGGGATGAATCATTGAATTGTTATTGCTGGGATTTAATAATTTATAATATTAATTTTTATTAAGACCTGGACGTCCTCCTGTCCCCCCAAGTCTCCACACGTCCCCATTGTGCGTTTCCCTGTTCCCGCAATCCCGCGTCCCGAAGCTTGGGGGAACATTGATATTTATAGAAGGAGTTTTAGGGTTTATTTTCAGACTCCCGAGTAGATCCCTAAATAGCAAATTTTTTATGTGGATGATTTCTGAGGAAAATTGAAAGCATTGAAGAACAAGTTGGATGAGCTATTAACCAAGTTAAGTCACATGACGGTTTCAACATCTTACCATTTATTGTTTTGTATCAAGAAAGATTGAAAAATTTGAAGCCATTTTTGAGGTGTTTTGAATGCATTTCTTGCCAACATTATAGATTGTTTTTGGTAAAAATCATCTAAGTCATGTCAGAGTATAGTTATGTGGAATACTTTGTTAAGCCAGGGAAGTAATTTTGGATGTACTATACTAATACAGGGAGCTATTCAACCCTTCCCCTTTCCTGTCAACGTGGATTCTTTTTGCATTAAATCCCTCTGATAACTAAATCCTAGGTCATATTGTCCATTAGAATCATTGTTATTGCTGCAAATCACAAAAAACAGCTTAGTAAAACTTGCCTAGCAAATTTTCGTTGTTTAGTCATTAGTCATTCTTGTTGCTTAACTGTCTGCAGATGACTATGAGGTCTTTGCCATCTATTGCTTCACATTTATTCTTCAATGCTTTTGCAATACTGATTTTTTTTTTGAAGTGTTCCATTTCACTGGAGGCCTGAATGCATGAGTGTTTTCATCCTTGTCTTGACCAGTTACCAGTTGTTCTTTTCCCAAATGTCTATGCTCTAAAAGAGCTCTTATATCAACAGATTAAAAAGTCTTGCATATCCTTCATAGGAGTATAGAGACACGATTAGAAAGATTGTTACTGATGCTGAATTGGATTTGACTTAGGTTATTCTTCTCAACAAGTTAGTTTTGTGGGTCAATCTCAGTTAAAAATAAGCAAGAAAGGCCACAAATCACGAAAGAGTTCACCTAGTTATGATATAAATGATTTCCCCCTCTCATTATGTGTCAACTGCCTGTAGAAGATATTTTATCTAAGTTTTTGACAAATCAGCCTAGTTATGGGGATATGGCTGATATGCCGGCTCAAGTTATTGCAGGTTGCATTATTAGGTTATGACATAATTGTCTATGGTGTGGTTGAGAATGTGACTTATTCTGACTAAAAGAAGCGCTAGTGCCTGTAACAAGCGTAAAGTATGTATAAACTAAATAATAATAATAAATCACCAAGGGCCATAACCTTTCATCTTGTGACTTGTCAGTGTGTATATATATTGGCATGTAGATTGATGTAATGGCACTATTCGATCATTATATTATATATTTATCCATATGGATTACAACTCTCTGTCTTCCGGAGCAGTATAAGCGTTCACCAAATCGCCCCCGACTCGCCGGAATCCGGCAGAGAATATTTTGCTGAAACAACGATTTCGACGTTTTAAATTACAATTTGGGCAATCTGGGTCGTTTTGAAATAGGCCATTTCGTATAGATCAACTAAATCTAATCGCAGAAATTTTTTAATTGAAAAAATAACACTTTCCATTAACAATCTAAATCGGTTTCTATACAAAATTCGCCGGCAAAGCGGGGCGTTTTGGTGAACGTTTATCCTACGCGCTGTCCTCCTCATGTTGGAACTTGGATATTTTCCAGAGTGAATGAACAGTTGTTCGTTACAGTGGTATCAGGGTGGCTTTCAATGCCTATTAGTCAGGTGCCAAGAATTTCTGCAAGGTGGCAACAACACCTTAGGTTGTGAGGCCATTCGCTTCCACTCCTCTTCTCCTCTAGCTCAACACATTCCACACTGCAATTCACTCCACACACCTTCTGCACCTTTTCTGTTTCTTCACACTTAATTCGAGCATATCCAGATTCCATATAGTGAGAGTATATATACACATGAGCATCTTTGTATGAGATATGTTGTGTGCTATATTGACGTAGCAAGCATGGATTGTGGATTTGTTCCTTCCCCAAGGAGGAATTGATAGTCTAATGTCAGGTAGCAAGGTGATTGGGCTTGTGTTAACATGGATACCTGGGTTCAAAACCCTTTGCTGGGTGTGGCTCTAAATATGTCGTTGTAAATATAAGAAGTATTCTACTGATAAAAAGGGTTTATAAGTTAAATTATATAATTCAAGTCATACAAGTTACTTTACCATATATCTTATAAAACACCTTATATAATTACGAGGACTCTACCTTTTTTTGTAAATAAGCTGTAGGATCCTTCTAGTACTATCAAAATACATAGTTTACAGAAAACTTATGGCTGGCATGCCACCAGGGAAACCAGGCCAGCCATAAGGAGATCTTCAAGGAGATTTTTTGTCCAATTGTCTTGACTCTTAAGCATACTCTTAAACATAACAGACCAGTTACTACATTGCTAGGAAGCAAACGTCGCCCTCATTTATTACTAATTTGAAAGACCCAAACTACAGTAAAACTATTATAAGCCTGCTGATAGCCAGAAATACTAAGAGCCAAATTAAACCTGAGAATTATCATGGATAGAGAGTGAAACTGGGTTGGATTCGGTGCCCTCTGTCCGTGCTTCCAACAGAAGAGGCGTGTTGGTGAAGTTCACCAACAGGTCCAGCTTGGTGTCCATATCATGGATGTCCCCATGCATATCCTAAATGTGCCTCTGAATGCTATCTTTCAGAAGATTTCTCTCGAGAAGCACCCTGCCCAAAAGAGTCCTCAACCATGAGCCCCAGCATTTGCTCCTCTAGCATTTCAATTTCTTAGCAAATGTGGAACAAATTGTCCCTCATGAAGGTCTCCTCAGAATACTGATTCCTGCTGCTTCTACCACCACATAGACTGTGGGCTCGTTTCCTCAGAGCCATGGAAGCAGAGCCAGATTCACTATCAGCGCTACACAATATCACAACCCACCACCCTCTGCAAAGTGCCAAAAATTCCTTGCGGATCCAAACAGCCTTCAGATTCTGGTGTTTGAATGCCATCACTCGGTCACATGGCAGATGATTATCCCTCTCCATCCCCATTATTCCTGTCTGTTCTTCCCCGCGCAAACAGTGAATGTGAGGGGACGCCTTGAGGCGCCCCTCCTTAACTTCATCTGCTTTCACAGTCCTCAGGGTGGGCAGATGGCCCCTCCTTTCTCCTTCATGTCTCATCATTCCGTGATACCTCAAACTAACTTCATCTGCCCATCATAACCTGGATCCAGGGTATAAGGACTACTTATTATTATTATATATATTTTATAATTATAATGACTACTTAATATTATTATATATCTTATATAATTATAAGGACTCTACTTTATATTATTATATAATTAAGGTATAAAGAGTGTGTGTAATTTTAGCTATATAAGTTACTTTATATTTTTATATAACTTATTAACTTCTAATGATTTATTTATATGATGTATACAATATAATATAACTTATGTATTAAAGTTTACAAAGTTATATATTAAGTTTATTTCTGTTATAGTTTATAAACCTATATTTTTTCCTCGGAAAAAAGCGTAATTTCATTAATGAAAATAAACTTACATTCTGTATATACATGATTTAAACATGTATGTTTGGTGGTTTTCCAGCCCGAAGGCCTCATAAAAAAGATAACATCTGCCTCTATATCAAAAAAAAATATACAAGAAGAATCTGTATATATATTATATGCCGCTTCATATCTACTCTATCTAGTATCAAAAAGATAGTCGCTGAAACGGTATGACTCCATAAAGGACTGCTGATAAGGATAATATCATCATATACTGTTCAGAAAGGACTGTGCAAGACCAGAGAAAATACATTTTATGCTTCCTGTTGGGGGTCTAATGGCTCGATGAAAGGTCTGTGATAATAGCTGACCTCATCTAAAGCAGATGATATCACCCACTGCCCGAAATCCAGTTGAATGCCTTCTTTAGATAGGTTATCTGCATCCATGTTCTGTTCCCTGTAAACATGACGGCATAAGCAAGAATCAAAGGTCTCCATAATGCGAATGACTTCTTCAAAGAGTGCAAATAAGTGAATGCTACGACATTGTTGAACATGATGCACCCAAATTATGATTATCATAGTCTCCGAAAATCTGAAGAGAAGAGCATTCTTTTTCAGTTCATAAACCTATATTATAATTATAGTCTATATATTATGGTTTATAGTATATAGTATATACTATACAGTTTATAAATTTTATATAAAACTCTACAGTATTTACTATTTACCACGTTACAGCCCCCTCTGCACTTTCCATCAAATGTATGCCATGTGCTTAGCACTGTCTTTGCTCTCCAGTGAACTTATATGCATTATTATTCTCATTACTGCTGCCCTTTCATTACTTTGCTCTTCAGCAAACATATAATTGTGTTCATTATTGCAACTCTGGAACCCTGTGAAGTTTTGGGAGCAGATTCGAGGCAGATCCAGATCCGAATCAGTATCTGATCTGGGGATCTGCGGATCCATCCTCTAGAGCAGACAGATACGGTAACACAGATCCGTGGTGCAGTTATCTCTGGCTGCATTTATTTCCTGAATTTTCCTCTCAAATTTTGACTGCCATCGATCCCAGCTAATTCGAGCATTGATGACCCGAAAGTGGGCTTCCCCTTCATCCTTTGTGCACCGCTTAAGACCTTTTTAGTTCCTCCAATTCAGATGGGATGCAACATGCCTTATTGCAAGGGCAGTGTGCCATCATGTAGCAACTGGATGCAGAGAACCAAATGGAAAGAGAGCAGATAGAGTGAAAATGCAGTCTCTGAGCTAGGGTAGGGGAGCTCCCTCTGAAGCTCAGAGCTACCGGAAACAGGAAGCCTACTAGAAGCAGAAGGAGAACAATCACCCGTTCAGATCCTGGAATAAATGAAACAGTCGATTACCTTGATCAAATAGCTCAAATTGGTTACCCATTTAAAATGGCTCAGCTTTTTTAATTCGTCACACAGGTGGGAAGAGGGGAAGAGTTAATCCATGCTGCTGATTCTTAATTGCTATTCGGACCGAAGAAGGGGGTGGGGTCTCAAGATGACCAATGTTATCCTCCATACTTGGAAGTTGGGCTAGCTGCTGCTAAACCATGGGGGGGTATGGAAGGATATCCATCCATTTACTTGGAATCATAGTTATCAGAACCGGACCAGTCATTGAACTGGCCAACCCCAAAAACCGGAACCGGACAAAAACTGGAAAAATATCTGGACCACAAAATCGGTCAACCAAATTATACATCAAACATTCAAAATTTGAAAAAAAATATAACCATTATACACAAATATGCAAAGTTTTTCATGTATATAGCAAGTAAAAGTGCGTACAACCAAAATAGCATCGAGTGCAATCCATATCTGAACCAGAGTACATCAATAAATAGGCTATAAACTAGGGATTCTTCAAAAACTAGTTTTGAGGCCCCCAACATCATGTGAATTTTCCTTTAATATTCAAACTAGGGCCAAACAGTGTATTCAAAATTTCTACTGATAACAACACATGAATATCTTTTAAAAGTATGCAGCGGAATATAAAGTACTGAGAAATAAATCACAACATCACATCACAATATTGACACTATTATTTTGGGTATGGAAGCCCCCGAAAAAACCCAAGATGGGAAAACCGGTGCAGCAGTCAGATATGGATTTTATTATAGAGAAAATATGGAACTTTTACAATCACTGCAAATCACCCAAACCCGGCGAAGCAATACTCGACAGAATCACTGCACAGCCCCAGCTAAAACCCATCACACCTCTGCTCGGCTGTACGACCAACAGAATGGCCTCCCACACGTGCGGTACGGATTCGTACAACTGTACGATTGCTGTACAAAATTTGTACGGTTTGTACGACAGTTGTACGGAATTTCGTACGGTAGTACAACCTCCTCTGCAGTTGCTTTCTGTGCGGTCTGTGTGGTCTTCTTCCTGCCTGGAAGCTCGGTCACCTCCGTCTTCTCAGCTAAATCCTTCGTCTGACTTTCTCTCTCTGTCTGTATCCTGTCTCTATCGGAATACAAGTGTGTGTCCTCTCCACCAATTGACCTTTCTTTTATAACTTTAGGTAAAGCAAAAACCTTAATTTCACTTTCACTTAAAGTCAATAAATAATTGGATCACTTTAATTATTTTCCAAAGTAAACTTAGGAAAAATAAGTAAATACAATTGACTTTCTAATTTGAGTCTTCTGCATGCAAGGACACATGCATATCTTTTACAAGTATGCAGCGGAATATAAAGAACTGAGAAATAAATCACAACATCACATCACAATATTGACACTATTATTTTGGGTATGGAAACCCCCGAAAAAACCCAAGATGGGAAAACCGGTGCAGCAGTTAGATATGGATTTTATTATAGAGAAAATATGGAACTTTTACAATCACTGCAAATCAACCAAACCTGGCGAAGCAATACTCGACAAAATCACTGGACAACCCCAGCTAAAACCCATCACACCTCTGCTCGGTTGTACGACCAACAATACGGCCTCCCACATGTGCGGCACGGATTCGTACAACTGTACGATTGCTGTACAAAATTTGTACGGTCTGTACGAAATTTCGTATGGTAGTATGACCTCCTCTGCAGTTGCTTCCTGTGCGGTTTGTGCGGTCTTCTTCCTGCCTGGAAGATTGGTCACCTCCGTCTTCTCAGCTAAATCCTTCGTTTGACTTTCTCTCTCTGTCTGTATCCTGTCTATGTCGGAATACAACTGTGTGTCCTCTCCACCAATTGACCTTTCTTTTATAACTTTAGGTAAAGCAAAAACCCTAATTTCACTTTCACTTAAAGTCAATAAATAATTAGATCACTTTAATTATTTTCCAAAGTAAACTTAGGAAAAATAACTAAATACAATTGACTTCCTAATTTGAGTCTTCTACATGTAAGGACACATGCATGCATGAAGACCTTCCTTGTTGTTGCTAGTTTAACACTCCCTCTCAACGAGGAAGGGATTCGGTGGCAACCCCATCTTATCTCTGAACTTCACAAAACCGTGTCTGCAAAGTGCCTTGGTGAAAATGTCCGCCACCTGCTCATCTGCCTATATGTACTCCAATTGAATGGTTCCTCTCTGAACACAATCTCTCAAGAAGTGGTACCTGATGTCTATGTGTTTTCTCCAGTCATGGAACACTGGATTCTCAGATAGCTTGATGCCACTCTGATTGTCACAGTGAGCTACTGTAGCCTCTAGCTCACACTCGAACAACCCTGAAAGCAACTTCGTCAGCCACATACCCTCACAAGCAGCCATGATGGCTGCCATGTACTCAGCCTCTGCCGAGCTCAATGCAACTGACTTCTGCTTTCTGCTGAACCAACAGACTACCCCTGACCCAATGTTGAAACAACAACCTGAACTACTCTTCCCGTCCTTTACACATCCTGCCCAGTCAGCATCTGTGAAGGCTTCTAACTGTACAGTCCCCTTGCGCTCATAAACTAATCCATACTCCACTGTACCTTTGATGTAGCGAAGTATGTGCTTCGCAACCGTCCAATGCACTCTCCGAGGGCCCACCATGAACTGGCTCAAAGAGTTGACTACAAAGCCGATGACTGGCTATGTGTTGACCAGATACATAAGTGATCCGATAAGTTGATGATACAAGGTAGGATCAAATTCGTTTGACCCTAATGCATCAATCTTCCTCTAGTTGGGAACTAGAGGTATGGCCATAGGCTTGCAGTCCTCCATCCTGAATCTCTTCAAGATCTCTACTGCATACTTCCCCTGTCCAATGAAGAAGCATCCATCTCTTTGCCAAACATCCAAGCCCGGAAAGTAATGCATCAACCCAAGGTCTTTCATCTCAAACTCCACTGCAAGGTTGGACTTGCATTCTCCAATCAACCTCTCATTTCTAGTAAGAAAGAGATCATCCACATATAGGACTAGTATGAGAGGCACCTCACTTGTCAAGAAGTACAGGTTGTGGTCAGCCTCACTTTGCTGAAATCCCATCTCTTGTAGATAATTGTCTATCCTCGAGTACCATGCTCGAGTTTCCTGCTTGAGCCCATAAAGAGCTCGATGCAGTCTGCATACATGCGTCTCCCTGTTCTCCACATCAAACCCCTCTGGTTGCCCAATATATACCTCCTCCTCTATCACTCCGTTGAGGAAGACATTCGTGACGTCCTTCTGATGGACTCGCTAACCCATCTCAGTTGCTAGTGAGATAATGATCTGAATGGAAGAATACTTGGCTACTGGGGCGAAGGTCTCCTCATAGTCAATACCCTCCTTCTGTGAAAACCCCTTAGCCACGAAGCGCGCCTTGTACTTCTTCACGCTTCATTTTGCTGCATGCTTCACCTTGTAGATCCACCTGGATCCCACCACCTTCTTGCCTTCAGGTCTCGGCACAACCTCCCATACTTGGTTCTTCATGATTGAGTCATACTCCTCAACCATGGCCTCTTGCCACACGTCATGTTGTGCAGTCTCCTCGAAACTGGAAGGTTCAGAGTTAATCAACTCTATCATTAGTGCCATATAATTGAGTCGCTCTGGTGGTATGCTCCGTCTTAAAGATCTCTGTGGAAGATCCACTTGCCTGGAATCCTGTACTGTGGACCTGAACCACTTAGGCCTTGTCCTAGTGTCTACCTGCTGCGGTTGCTGGATGTCCGTCTCCTGCTATTGCTCATCCTTCCCATTAAAGCTAGGAGGATCCTGTCCACCTGACTCCCTCTAACTACTAGAACCTATTCCCTATGTCTGTACCTGTACCTATACATCTGGCTCCTCCAACTTGATCCCCGTGTCCTGTGCTGGCTGCTGCTCTGCTGGTAAGTCCATAGATCTTCGCAAGGCCCTGTCCTCATCGAACTGGACATCCCTGCTAACAATGATCCTCTTGCGAGCACGAATGTAAACTCTGTATGCTTTCGAAGTCTCGCTATAACCAACAAGTAATCCCTTCTCTCCAGAAGGGTCCAGCTTCTTCCTAGTGTCAGCACAAACATGACAATAGAAGGCACTGTCGAATATGTGAATGTGACTCACATCTGGCCTAGTGCCTGTGAAGACCTCCTCAGGTGTCTTCCTCCCCAAAGTTGTGTGGGGACACTTGTTCTGAATGTAAACTACAGTCCTGTATGCCTCGACCCAAAGGAATAGTGGTAATCCCTGATCAAATAGCACGGCCTTGGCTGCTCCTACCATACTCTTGTTCTTTCACTCTGTAACTCCATTCTGTTGTGGGGTATGGGGCACAGTGTGCTCCTTCTTTATCCCCTCTATCGAACAATACTCAATGAACTCATTAGAGGTGTACTCACCCCCGTTGTCTGTCCTCAACACCCAAATTTTTTTTTTTTTTTTTCTGTCTGGTTCTCCACGAGAGTCTTGAACTCCCAGACCCTCTCAAAGACCTCTGACTTGGCCTTCAGGAAATAGATCCAGGTTTTCCTGGAATAGTCATAAATGAAGGTTACGCAGTAACTGTAACCACTAAAAGAATGGGCGCTCATAGGTCCGCATACATCCGAATGCACCAAGTCCAAGGGCTCCTTAGACTTGTGCTCACTATGTGGGAAATGCTTCCTGATGTTCTTCCCCAAAGCACAACCTTTGCAGTGGTTATGCTTCTCCTCCTATACCCAAGGAACTCCAATGACAACCTGTTTCAAGTGCCTCAGTGCTCCATGGTGTAAGTGTGCAATCCTCCTATGCCATAACTCACCCTGACTGCTGCTGCTACTGCTGACTAGAGCCTTTGCAGGCTCAAAGTGTAGTCTATACACTTTCATGCTCCTGATGCCAATCACCCGATCCAAGCTCCTATCCGACCCCTTGGGTCTGATATACACTCTACGGTCTTGGAACTTCACCCAATATCCCTTGCCCTCCAGAGTGGAGACTGATATGAGGTTCTTGGTCAATCTTGGAACATATAACACATCAACAAAACTGAGGGATTTGCCAGACTCCCTCTGAAATGAGACAGTGCCAACTCCCTGCGCCGAATACTGCGCATCATCACCCAACTCAACATGGATCCTTGTTCCACCCTCCTGCAAGTCTCTGAAGAATTTCTTCTGTCCAGTCATGTGACTAGATGCTCCACTGTCGATGTACCATATGCTACTCCCTGTGGTGCTTGCCATGCAAGCTATCAAGCAAAACTCCTCATCGAAGTTCCTGCTGAACTCATCCACCTCTGCAGATCCAACCATCTGAGTGTTACTCTTCTTCTTCCTGTCTGGGCACCTAGAGGCAAAGTGTCCCTGCTTGTGGCAGATAAAACACTTGACCTTTGACACGTCAAGGTTCTTCTTACCATCCTTCTTCCTCTTCGCCTTACCCTTGCTCTTCCCTGTAAGGGCTAGAGCCTCCTCATCCACAATCTGTGGAGCACTGCTGGATGAGCCTGATCCTTGACCCATGCGAGTCTCCTCCTGCACAAAGTCATCCCACAATCTCTGCCAATTAGGGAGCTTCTCCCTAGCCACCACACCTTTGACAAATGTGTCTCATGGCTTAGAGAAGCCATTGAGGGCTATTCAAACTAGCTCCTCATCCACAGTCTTTGAGCCAACACCAAGCTCATCTCTGATCTGTGTGAGCCTTGTGAAATAAGGCACCACTCCTTCTCCCTTGGCCATCTTGGTGCTGCGCATCCTCTCTTGCAGCACCATCTTCCGGTTCTTGTTCTTGCTTTGGTACAGGCTCTCCAAAGCCGTCCACATCTCTGCTGTGGTCTTCTTCCCGAAAAGGTGAGGGACTATATGGTCCTTCACTCCATCCATGATAATCAACATGGCTCTGGAATCAATCTTCTTTCAAGCTATCAGATCTGCCGGATTTGTGGGTGCAACTTTTGTGGAGTCAATGTGCTCCTCTACATCACTGACATCCAGGATCCTTGTGATCCTTTCTTTCCATGTAGGAAAGTTCTGAGCACCGTGGAGTCTATCGTTAACTTTCAATTGCACGACCATATTGAAGTGTACTTGTCAAACCTTAGATCTGCAATCTAGGTTTGTGTCTTCAATAGATCTGCCCCTGATCTATCACTGCGGCTGCAAATCTCTCAACTTTAGCTCACCAGAGCTCTGATACCATGTAAATTTTCCTTTAATATTTAAACTAGGGCTAAATAGTGTATTCAAAATTTCTACTGATAACCACACATGAATATCTTTTACAAGTATGCAGCGGAATATAAAGTACTGAGAAATAAATCACAATATTGCCACTATTATTTTGGGTATTGAAACCCCCGGAAAAACCCAAGATGGGAAAACCGGTGCAGCAGTCAGATATGGATTTTATTATAGAGAAAATATGGAACTTTTACAATCACTGCAAATCACCCAAACCTGGCGAAGCAGTAACTGTATGGAATTCCGTATGGTAGTATGGCCTCCTCTGCAGCGACTTCTTGTGCGGTCTTCTTCCTGCCTGGAAGCTTGGTCACCTTGTCTGTTAGCTCCTCCATCTTCTCAGCTAAATCCTCCGTCTGACTTTCTCTCTTTGTCTGTATCTTGTCTCTGTCGGAATACAAGTGTGTGTCCTCTCCACCAATTAACTCTTTCTTTTATAACTTTAGGTAAAGTGAAAACCCTAATTCCACTTTCACTTAAAGTCAATAAATAATTAGATCACTTTAACTATTTCCAAAGTAAACTTAGGAAAAATAATTAAATACAATTAGCTTCCTAATTTGAGTCTTCTGCATGCAAGGACACATGCATGCAGGAAGACCTTCCTTGTTGCTGCTAGTTTAACATATCAATCTAAACAATCAGCACCACCAAAATCAAGGTACATAGAGGGGTTGATGTGCTTGATTAAATGCCAATCCCATACCCTCAGGCATGATAGAATCCAGTGGAAACATTTCAATCTTGAAATCCAAAAAACTGTTAAGCCTGTTGAATTCTGAATGGGGTAACAAATTCTACCATTTGCATTTGAAGTCAGATGAAGTTGGAACCACTCTCAAACATCCTAAAACAATTAATTGTAATGTTAAAAAGTTAAGTAAAAGGATAGAAAAT
>LPNX010318922.1:494402-515191 GCA_001517045.1 Pseudotsuga menziesii | reverse complement strand
TTTTTTTCCCCCCCCCCCCCCCCCCCCCCCTCACTTCATTTTTTGGGTTTTTTAAGAAAACAGAAAAAAAAATTGAAAAAATTGCGCCCCTGTACGACTTGTATAGAACTGGCTGGTTTTGAGCAGGGAGGCTGGTTCTGTACGGAACCGGCTATTTCCAGTTTGGTGCTCCGGTTCAGACCATGAAGGCTTGTAAACCAGTCAGACTGGCCGGTTTTGCCAAAGCCGGTCTGGTTATGATAACACTGCTTAGCATTCCCCAAGACTTAAACTGGTTCCCAGATTTTCTTGATGGTAAAGCTATAGAGTTCTTATGCCAAATGATTTGAAAGAAGGGGATCGCTTCAAACCCTTAATTTAATAATTTCTTCATGGATTCGTTTTACCAAGCTAGCCAGAAGAGGGTGTAAGGGTAGATGCTTACTCTGAACTGCTTGGAGGACAATCTTCGAGTCCCCAACTGCTGTTATTTCCTTTGTGCCTTCGTCTTTGAGAAGTAAATGCCTTTGAGATGAGCTTTAGCTTTTGCTTCATTATTTGATGCTGTCCTGATCCCCCATGAATACAAAATTTCTTGATTTCCTCTGGAATCAAGGATGACTTCCCCTGCACCTGCCACTCTAACTATCATAGGTGTTTTTTACTTCATTGAACAAGCTTCATTTATTTTGCATGTCAATTGATAAGCAAACATCCATGCAAGTCAAGAAAAATGGAACACATGGATAAATTTTTTGAAACAAACATTTCAACTTAGATCTACAAACACATAGCTAACTGAAAACTGTAACAGCAAGTACAATATGAATCTGCAGCACCCAAATCACATTTTATTGACTGTAAAAAGAATTTATACAAAAGCAATCACTACAAACTCTCAGTGTATCCTAAGGGAAACCCTTCCTACTTATATAGAGATGTAGGTTATGGTTTACAATGGATAAGACCTTAACCCTAGGTGCCTAGAATGGAGTGCCCAGACTGCATGCATGCATGCGCTGGGATTCTACAAAACTGCACCTTGACTGTAGAAGACCAAACTATGAAAATTACCTCACTTCTATCTTTGGGATCAACGTCTCCTCTAAAACTGGAAACACACTTCAAGCATTTTTTCTAAATCTGGAAGAGCAATCTCAAAATAGACAAACAACTTCTAAATCTGAACTGAAGCTAATCTACTAAGTCTGGACAGCAACCCAATCTGAAAAACACAGAGGCTTTCAGCATGCATGCACCCTCTAACTTTCCCTTAGTCTGTCCTTCTCCTATAGCACTGCTGCGCCTCCTTTGCTGCAACAGAATCCAAACTGCTGCTGTTGGTGCCCCTCTACTGCTGAAGATTACTACAGACCAGACTGTTGCTGCCGCAGACTCTAACTGAGCAGCACAGGTAA
Organism: Pseudotsuga menziesii; assembly: GCA_001517045.1. NCBI lineage: Eukaryota > Viridiplantae > Streptophyta > Pinopsida > Pinales > Pinaceae > Pseudotsuga > Pseudotsuga menziesii. Next base: position 513,794 of record LPNX010318922.1, on the reverse strand, counting down.
AACTAAAAATGACTCCCCAAGTTAACATAATGATTTAACTTTTATTTGTATACATCATAGTTACATATATCGCTGATATATTGTATATATCACGATTCGTTACCTCAGCCGATATATTGCCAGCAATTTATTGCGATATATACGATAAATTGAATGTGTCGCTATATATTGAATAACTTGTGATAAATTAGGAAAACATCGCGATATTTTGGAAAATAAAGCCACGGGCTGGCTTTTTGGCAGTCTTACTAGAACCGGACCGGAACCGGTTGGTTCAGTTCTGTAATAATTGGCCATATCAAATGCTGATGTTAATTCTTAAGTAAAATGATAGAAAATGAAAGATAAGGAGAATGTCACTTAAATTTACTTAAATTTTTAACATTACCATATATAATATATTGTTTCAAGAAGTTTGAGAGTGGTTCCAACCTCATCAAACTTCATATGCAAAAAGTAGAATTTTAGATCCCTTTCAAAATTCAACAGACTTCATAGTTTTCAGGATTGCAAAGTTTCCACCGGATTCTGTCATGTATGAGGGTATGGGATTGGCATTTAATCAAGCACATCAATCCCTCTATATACCCTAATGTTGGTGGTGTTGATTGTTGAACTCCTCTGTCATGACCTTAATTAAAATGTACTCTTCACTCGAGCAAAATGACTTATTAAGCATGGGAAGTTTTTCTACCTTATTTTAATGATTGTATTAGTAAGTTTCATCAAAATTTTAGGGTGTTGACTAATGTCCTTGGAGAATCAACATTGAGATTCGAGGTAGAGGCAAGGGCTAGAGCCGAGAGGAGGGAGGCATAGGGTGCTATTGATGAATAGGATCCCAATAGCAATGATTTTGATGGTATATAGTTATGGGAGGAATCAACTCACATCGGCTTCCACCTCAACCCTGTTACCTTCCACCAAGCCCGAGCAGTAGGAGGTTCCAATTCCACCCTAGGCTCATCCAGAGCATCTACATGACCACCTCTTGCTTCCAGAGGAAGAGTGGTGCCCCTTGCTTTGTAAAAGGGGTAAAGGGGATCAATGATTCCTATTGTTTATCATTGTACTATATAGTATGTAGTATCTAGATGCCTCATGAGTCATGGTGATTCTTCTCATGAGATACATTTATTTGATCATTTGATGTGATTTTCTATCAAGTGTTAGAGTTGTAGCTCGGACATATACTTCTTCATTGGTTTGGTGTCTAGCACGTAGAAGTGTCCGAGACAAGGAACTCTCTAAACTTGAGTTGCCAGGGTACCCGTACTCGGGGGTAGGGTACATGTACCCGTACTGGGTACTCATAGGGTACGTCTCTTGCCATACCCTGCCGTACCCCATACTTGTTCCACGTACTCGAGACTCCGCTATAAAAAAAAGGGGTAATTATAGACGAAATGGTACGTCGTACCCCGTGTTTGGGTACTTCGTACCCCATGTTTGGGTACTCCGGGGGTACGGTCGACTTAGTAAAATGCAATCCATTGGGGAAAATGTAATGACCCCCCACCAAATCTGAACTAATTTTTTGCTAACTACGTATGGAGTCTGGTTTAGGACTTATGTCAAACACTTTGCAACACTGTTCAAATTCCATTGAATATTGTCCAAATCTGGTAGCTTGATTTTACATTGATTTACAATGAAATTTTTTATGGTTTTGTGTTCAGCACTCATGGAACATAATTTGACTACCAAATGTGCACATAAAAAATATACATATGTATTTAATACTGAGAAGTACACTCACAACAATGCAGGAATATATTTGGCAATTTGCAATTTTTTATTGCTTGTAACAGTAGTACAAATAGGTGTTTAAAATAAGATTTCAAGTGTACCTTCATGTCTGAGTTTGATTGTCTGTTACAGCTGCATGGTACAATGATTTATCAAATTTTATGTAACTTCCAGTCTTCCAATTGATATCCACTGAGTCTATAATTTATCAAATTTTCAATCTGAATGTTCATTGTTCAAATAATCATCGAACTGATAATTATGAATCATGATTCATAATTTATGAAGAAATCTACATGCATATATATATATAGTACCCTCGACGTACCCAAGTAGCCTATTTCAAAATGTGGCGTCCCCGTCTCTGTATCCGTACCCAAGTTCCCTGGCAACTTAGCTCTAAACAGACTTTGTAAAATTGACTTTTATAATACTTTATGCAAAAGGTCAATTAACCCATGGTATTGGAGGGCCCATGGTATTGAGCCCATGGTATTTGCATAAAGTGAATGTTATAAAAGAGTCTATAGAGAGTTGTGGACACGATGTTATTGTCATTGTGTGTGAGATACATTGAGAGTGAGAGATTAGTGAGTGATAAGATCTAAGAGAGGGATTCTCTTAGAGGCTTTGGAGAGAGTGATTCTCTCAAGCCGGGGTTGTCTTCATTGATTGAGGGTTTCAGCAAAGTTTGCAGTGGGAGTGAATTAGTAGGGTCTTTGGTTAGTCACACCCAGTTCTAGGAGGTTCCTGCAGAAACTGTGAGGGTTTGGAGCAGATTTGAAGGAGTTTGTACAGTTCCATACGATTGTATTTAGGCTGTCGTATAGGAAGAAATAAAAGGGTGTAGGGCTAGCATTCAGTATATTTGAGTACCGTTGAGTCTTGGCTATCATCTGGAGGTGGTTTGATAGCATTCCGAGTTGTATTGACAAAAATCCGAGTTGTATTGACAAAAATCCAGAGGTTTTTGTCTGGAGCTCTGTAAACTGTATGTGATGTTTTAGATATGCAATAAGAAGACAATCTATTGCTAGTTTTCCACAGGGATTCGGGTTTCCAGGGTAAATTGACTTGTGGACTGTGCATATGGTTATTTGATCTTTCTGCTATGCATTTGTTAGATTCCAGTGTATTTATGCTTGTTAGTTTTCAAATCTGCATTAATAATTTCCGAGTGTAAAAATCTGAAGTGAATAATTAACAGAAGTATAAATCAGATCTAGAATTAGTGAAAAATTAACATGGTATCAGAGCAGGGGCTCTGAAAATAACCAAAGTGAAATAGAACAAGTTGACTGCAAGATTCCAATGAAGTTCAGTGTAGGTTTGCAGATCAACAGATAAGAGTTTTAGCATGTAGATCTAGTTTTCTGTGGGTTGTGAGGGTTATGTACAATTTCATATGGACGATCGTACAAAAGGATGAACCTGAGCATTGGCTGGGCGTAGGGCTGATTTGACAATGCCCAGGTCTCAGAAATCTTGTGGAGGTGATTTGGCGAGATTTGGTTGAGTATTGGCTAAGTTACGAAGGTTTTTTTTTGTAAGACTGGGTTGCAGGTTTTGCTGGGATTGCAGAGAGTTCTTTCTTCTAGATGGCATCCAGTATCAGGTATGAGGACAGGTTGGAGGGTATTTTCAACTACCTGCAGTGGAAAGTGAGAATAATAGCTGTTCTCCAGGAGAACAAGCTCTGGAACTTTGTGAATACCACAGTGCCAGTGCTTATCTCAGATCCCATTGCCCTAGACCTCCATGAGGTGAAAGAAGCAAGGGCATAGAGGATTATTCTAGATGGGGTAAACAACCATCTGATACCACATTTGGCTGAGAAGAAGACAACCAAGGAGATGTGGGATGCACTAGTAAACCTATACCAGAGTTGCAACCAGAGCCGCAAGAAGGTGTTAACGGACAAGCGTCACAACACGAGGATGGCCAAAGGGGAGAGTGTAGCCTCCTATCTCACTAGGGTCACACAAGTGAGGGATGAGATGGCAACTGTTGGAGAGACTGTTCCAAAGTCAAAGTTGGTGCGTCTAGCCTTGAGAGGCTTCACCAAGTAGTGGGATGTGTTCGTGAAGTGCGTTGTGGGCCGAGAGAACTTCCCTCTTGGGAGACAGTGTGGGATGACTTCACTTAGGAGGAGATCCGGGAGGGGTCTCAGAGTGGAGATTAGGAGAAGGAAGACGAAGAGGAGGAGAACCTTGCTCTAACATCCAAGAGCAAGGGAATGTCAAAGAAGGGCTCTACTGCAGAAGACATCTTTGAGGGCAACAAGAAGAAGCAAGACACCAGTAGGGTGAAGTGCTTTCCTTGCTTCCAGCTAGGACATTATGCTAGCCAATGCCCTAACAAGAAGAAGGGCAAACAGAAGAAGCATGTAGCTGCTACAATTGATATGAGTGAGTTTGCATCCAAATTCGAGGATGAGTTTTCACTCATTGCATGTCTCTCTAGCTCAATGGCCACTAGTGTGTGGTACATTGATAGTAGTGCTTCATGTCACATCACTGGAGTACGAGACTCTTTCACCAGCATAGAGGAGCACAACTCAGACTTTGACATTGAATTTGTTTGCAATGCCAAGTATAGTTTAGCAGCCATAAAGACTTGTGAGGTTTCAAAGGGAGCATGGGAAGTCATTTATGGTGAAAGAGGTACTATATGTATCAGGGATAAAGAAGAATATGATCTTTTAGTATTAGCTTGGAGGATGTGGGGTATGTTTTGTTGTTTTGGGATGGACAAGCTTTCATACTTTCAGAGGGAGCAAGTACCCAAGATGCAGCGGTGTGGCTTGGCATCGAGGAGGGTGTATTGCACAGGTTGCTAGGATAGCCTGTAGTAAAGTCCAAGGGGAGCTTGGAGCATGGATCAGTGTCAGTGATAGAGGGAGAGCATGAGGTTTCTCTCAACAGGACTACTTGGTATGAGATGACATTGATGGATGAGGAGAACAAATTTCTAGATCAGAGTCAAGCATAGGTAGCAGGAGGATCTTCTAGTTTAGAGGGGGTGACTACAGTAGCAAAGGATGTGATTGATCCCGGAGAAGATTCTTTCAGAAATACCTTCCTCGCTAAGAGGGAGTGTTAGAATTTGTAGCTCGGATAGGTACTTCTACATTGGCTTGGTGTCTAGCATGTAGAACTGTCCCAGACAAGGAACTCTCTAGACAGACTTTTGTAAAAGTGACCTTTATAATACTTTATGTAAAAGGTCAATTAGCCCATGGTATTTGCATAAAGTGAATGTTATAAAAGAGTCTATGGAGAGTTGTAGACATGATGTCATTGTCAGCGTGTGAGATACATTGAGAGTGAGTGATCAGATCGAAGAGAGGGATTCTCTCAAGCTGGGGTTGTCTTCAGTGATTGAGGGTTCAAGCAATTTGCAGTGGGAGTGAGTCAATAGGGTCTTAGGTTAGTCACACCCAGTTTTACGAGGTTCCTGTCGAAATTGTGAGGGTTTGGAGCAGATTTGAAGGAGTTCGAACTTCGTACAATTCCATAAGGCTATATTTAGGCTATTGTACAGGAAGAAATAGAAGGGCGTAGGGCCGCCGTTCAGTAAATTTGAGTATAATTGAGTCTTGGCTATCATTTGGAGGTGTTTTGATAGGATTTTGAGTTGTATTGGCAAAAATCCAGATGTTTTTGTCTAGATCTCTGTAAACTGTAAGTGTTGTTGTAAATTTGCAATAAGAAGAAAATTTATGGCTGGTTTTCCCGAGGGATTGGGGTTTCCAGGGTAAATTGACTTGTGTACTGTGTATATGGTTATTTGATCTTTCCACTATGCATTTGTTAGATAATAGATTCCAGTGTATTTATGCTTGTTAGGTTTCAGATCTGCAGTAATAATTTTTGAGTGTAAAAATATGAAGTGAATAATTAACAAAAGTATAAATCAAATTTGGAACTGGTGAAAAATTAACATCAAGAACATATTTCAGAATTTTCAGTTTAGTGTCAATATGTGATCATGATGCACCATTTGATATCTTTGTTAGATTTTCTACTCTAATTCAACTAGGATCTTTATCTGAAAGAATAACGAGCACAACAATATATCCAAGATACATAAGGGACACAAGACACAAAGATTTTCCTCGGGGAAACCTTAAAGGAGAAAACCCCACAAACTTCCTCAGAATAGTTCAGTCACTAAGACAATATCACAAGATGGAAAAACCCAAGAACAAGATGTCTTCCGCAGCTCTCTCACTTTACTCCTTGTCCTCTCTCCTAATGGGCCAAATGAGATAGTGAGTGAGTGTGTCCAAATAGGGAGGGCGCCTCCCTATTTATATTCTTTCGTTGAGTGACTTACTCAACTAACTCATCTTGTACTACTACTTCATTAGCAGATGACTTTGATCCTGAGGAGCCCGAGACTGAGCCAAATCATGATGCCTTTGCTAGTCCTTCTGGTTCTTCTTCTAGTTCTAGCTCTAGTTCTAGCAATGGTGCAGTTGAGTTTGATGATGATCATTGATGATGTATTATGTAGTTGACTATGTAGCATGTTTTTTGGACTCTACAGGCCATATAGCGGCTAGCCTTTACTATATAGGGCCTAGGCCTCATGGATTATGTATTTTGTTCTAGTTCCAGTATCCTAGATATGTATTGCACAGAGTCCAGAGTCCAGACTACAGTACACTTTGTGCCATTTTGATATATTGACTCTTATATGGTATATACTTGAGCAGATTTTGGATATTTTGTCTTCAATGCCTTGTGGAATCATGGATTATAATCTTGAAAATGTTGTTATTCTTTAAAATTTAAATATTTTATGTATTTTTTAGCAAACTGATTCTTTAAATTCAAATAGGCCGATTTATGACCGATTCATTACCGATTCCGATTCCGATTCCGAGTTGACACTTGACCGATTCCGAGTCTGATTTCGATTTTTAAAACTATGGTTTGCATGAACTAGTTGAAGGACCTTGGTTTCTCCAAGCTTTGCCTTTGTCAGATGGCGTTTTGTGCTGCTTCCCTGCTTGGCAAGCTCCACATACACCTTGAATATTTTTTTTGGATGTCTTGAAGTCCACCCACTAGATTCTCTTGAGCCAACTGAGAGAGCTAGGTGAGGTTAAGGTGCCCATCCGCTGATGGCAGAGTGTACTAATGTCAGATGCACTCTTGGCTGCCAATGCATGCTTTGACCTGTCCATTGTCGATTAGTTGAAATAGTCCATGATCCTCCACACCATTAGCAATGGTCTTTTGATTCTCCTTGTCAACTACATAGCATTTGTGATCGCTAAAGTTGACAGCAAGCTGGGGAGAATGTCTCATAATTTGACTGTCTAGTAGATTAAGCTCCACACCTGGCATATAATGGACATTAAGGAAAATGAGCATGTTACCTCCAAAGGAAATTTGAATATTTCCTTTCCCGACAACTGTGTACTCTTCACCTCCATTGAAGATCATCGAATCTTTAGAGACACTAGGAGTGTACTCCATGAACCAATCTTGTTTGTTGGTGAAATGGTGAGATGTACCTGAGTGGATGTATTAAGCAGATGACCTGTGCATATATGTTGGCTGCTTAGCCATGAATGCATAAAAGGTCGACTCCTCCTTTTTATGTTCTTCGAGATGAGCCTTCTGCTGCGGCCCTCTGTAGTTGGTTTTTTGTTCAGCCAACCTCTTTCTACACAACTTCTTCATATGGACCAACTTGTCCTAGTAGTGACAAGTGTTAGTCTTCTGATTCTATGTGGTATTGTCTCTATTGCCTTGGCTTCTCCTTTTGGCCCATTTACCTTTGCCTTTGAAATTTTTGGCAAAGGCCCGTTCTGAACCTGTTGTCTCATTGCCGCTACAGAAGTGTTTTTTCCATTTATCCTGCTATAAGAGCTCATTGCAATGCTCATCAAACTTCAGGTAAACATTGGTAGAGTTGATGTTCAGAGTCTCAATAAAGTTCTCATAATGATGTGGTAAGCTTTTCAGCGTGATTACCACCATGTTTTCTTCATCCATCTTGTGTTCAATGGCAAATAATTGTTCTTAGATATCTTTGATCTTGAATAGGCGCTCTTGTAATGAGGCACTCTCATCTATTGTAATAAAAAACATGTTCTTTAGGAAGAAGGCTCGTCCCTTGCTCGAAGTCTCATGCAGATCTTTCAACAGTTTCCGAGTTTCTGCTGAAGTCTACCTAGTCTGGATCTCAGGACGCATAGCATCTGTCATGGATAGCTTAAGCATCATTACTGCTTCTCTGTCTCACTCATCAAACTTGTCTCAGTCTCTGTCCGCAATTGTGGGGCAGGTATTGGTACCTAGATGATATTAGCCAAGCACTTGTACTAAAAAACAGCCAACATATGTTGCTTCCATGTATTGTAGTTTTTGCCAGAGAACCTCCGGCTGGGTTCTAACATGATTTTGGTTAAAGAGGCCATAATGATAAGTCATAGATGCACTGGATAACACTGAAATAGAGTAAAATGATGAAAAATATTTGGCAAGACCCCTGTGGCAGCCGCATAATGCTGATTTACACACAGATTTATGATAAATCTGCCCACAAACAGCTCTAAAACACACAGATTTTGACGAATCTGCTAAAAAATCTGCCCAATAAACCATAGATCTGCCCTCAGACAAAATAAAATACAGAAATCATTATAGATCCGCTCTCAAACAGCTGAAAACACTCAGATCTGCTAAAAAAACAGAACCACAACAAGTAAATTTTTCCTTGGATCTGCTAACAAACTACTAAATAGGGTTGTATAGATCAATTTATGTTCCCCAAGAAATTTCCGAGTGTTGTCTGTACAATTCCGCACAGTAGTACTATTCTGGACAACTACTATTCAACACAATTCCATATAGGTGCAGAATTCCACATATTCATACTATTTTTACAATTATGCATAGTTGCACAATTCTGTAGTCTGTACAATTCTGCACGATTCCGTACAATTATGTTGTTTCAAAATGAATTTTTTTGAAATAGTACCTAGTTTTGGTGAAAATCTTTAGACTCTTTGATGTGCTATGCTAGTGATCCCTCAATCCATCTTTGCCGGCAACAATCCCTAGGTCTTCACACTCTCCATGTCTCCGAGGCTCTAAATGAGCTTTGATATCAGATCACGGAAATCAAGTACATAAAGAAACCAAATAATAACTTGGAATTTTTATTGTAATGTATTGCATAGATGAGAAACCGAAAGTTTATGAACGAGGTCGAGTCAATCCACTTTATGAATGTGGGATAGACAGAGGATTACAATAAAGAGACATAAAGCATAAAAGCACAAAATAATTTAAAGTCAGAAGTGACTTTTTATTAAAGCCTAAGTCTAATATCTAATTGACCTTTATAAAGCTAAGTTCTACTTTAATAGTGGTAAGTTTGTATTAAAAAGGTTGCAGTCGGATTGTACAACCAAGCAATACAAAAGTATGGGATGGTCTAGGCATGGTCACCATATATTCAAAAACACAAAAAGATGCGATATCTGTCCTAAAGTCTCTTTCGGAGAAAGCTAAATCACTGCTACAGGTATATAGACCTGATAATATATGCCTAACAGGAAAAATGATTTACATATAATGCTACAGATTTAGTGGAAGGAATGTTGACTGTAGGCTTCTCCTGGACCTCTATTGTCTTACTAAGGCTATGGATTCTCCATCTCCATGTCTTCAATTATCTTTGAGACTGTTTCTTCTTCTTTGGTGAAGTCAGAATAGAGCCTAAAGAGTGACGCGGGTTGGAGGTTGGTGAATAGTTGTTTTTGAGGATAGCATCAGAGTCATGCATTCAGCCTCAAGAACTAGAATTTGAGCTTTCTTCCACAAAACATTGTCTCTAAACTCAGAATAGGTTGACTGTTCATTGTTATGAACTGTGTTGAAGAGGGTTATAAAAGAAGTCATGTTTTCATTAATAAAACCTTCATGCCTTCTCAGAATCCTCTGAATGTCTTGGATAGCCTGCTGACAATTACTGTGGTAGCCTGAGCTGTCCATGATGCTTGAATTTGCCCAGGAATAAACTGACTGAACCAGGGGAGTAGGGAATGAAATTTAATCACTGAGAGTGGGTGAGCAATCAACTAGGGGATTTCCTATATTCTAACTAGAACTCAAAATTAATGTTCGGCAAGAACCATTTGATGCTAAGCAATAACGGATAACCAGAACACGCAAGGGTGACAAGTCTCCACAATTCTACAAACCAAGAGTGATCATGAGCAGTGAATAGAATCCAATGAAGGCTAGAGACTCTAGGCCTAATCAATGGCTATGGAACAATATATCCCAAACCAAATAGCAATAGGTCCACTGGGGGAGCCTTTCAGTCCACAAGTGCCCCCAATGTTGATACAAGAGATTAAACCAGAGAATGAAAATATCCTAAGAATCAAACAACCATCTAAGCCACTGAAAGAACTAGGAGCTGTTCCAACATACCTTAACCAGTTCAAGGATGCTAGAGCGAACTCTGCTTGCTGCACCCAAGCAAGATTTAACATCACTTCCATTACCCCACCTCCAACATACACAACCTCTGTGCATATAAAACAAAATTACGTTGGAAGGGATGGCATGTATGGTGCCATTCCATACCCGCCCTGGCGCTTAAATGCTACATAATTTGAGTTATGGTTCCCTTTGCTACATGTCCTCTTGCATGGATTGTGATTAGTGGAGGATCTCATATACTTAATGATAATAAACATTAGGGGATTGGAAGCAGGCTTATATCCCCATTTATTTCACAATGGCCATTGTCCAATTGCGTAGCTAAGTTGGCTTGGAGGTCTGCTTCACCATTTATGTCTTGAAGAACATGGAAAAAGCTAATCTCCCGGAACCAAGATGCTTCTTGTTTGATTCGAGAGACAAGTACAGCTAGAGGGAGGTTTAGAGTTTGGTGGTCCTTGTTCACAAGCTTAATTATTATTGCCGAGTCCCCAATCACTAGTATAGACTTGACTTTGGTTGTATCAATGCTCTGGAGCTGTTGTAATAGTGCATAGGCCTCTTCTTGATTGTTAGTAGTGATTCCAAAACCCCAAGCATAACTGATTTCCTTGGTTCCTCCGAGATCAGTGATGATTCCCCCCGCACTTGCCACCCTTGACCTTAAATTAGATTATTATCATTAGAAGTCCAATGCATTTGCAATTTCTTATGACAATGTTCTTTATGATTACCTAAGTTTAGAGGATCTTTAGAAAGACACACGACTTTATTCAAATTCACATAACTTACTAATGAGCACTGAAACCGTTCCATAGAAAGGTAGTTTTGCGATTAGATAAAATAAGATAATATAATTTATTATTGTCCACCAATGATAAAGAATTAGGTCAAGCAGACTTGAGATAACAATCAGTGGCCACTCAACTATTGGAGTGTTTACAACACTCCTAGATACTAAAATATTATTGAAGTAACAAAGATACAAATTACGACACTCGAAAGAGGAGAGAATGATCTAGACAAAAATAGAGATGAAAAATCCCTAAAAGGTGCGAGGCTCTAGCTAAACATCAATGTCATAAATTGAAATACAAGTAGAGGCAAAATATGGAGAGGAGGTACACTTGTCCCTATTTGTTGCTGTAAAGGGAACCAATGCTAAAGATTAATGATGTCATTTGAAATGATCTTCCAATGGCACGTTCGTTAAAACAAATCTTAAACTTACAACTAGAGTAATACTATAGTGAGCCTATGCTTGACTATTCTTTTTTGTATTTTTAGTGATTTAATAGGGAAATAAACACACCATTTAATATCTTTAACTACCGAGAAATAGGAATGGAGCTATAGCAGTAAGACGCACAATGGAAAACCATATGCACAGTAAAAGGAAAAATACATAGATCATGAATTTTGTTGTGGAGCTACGAGACACTATGGTTTGCTATAGTTGCCACAAGGCCTTTTCTCCTCTGCTCTGCTATGGAACATGAACTCTTTACAATAGGCACTAAACTTTTCCCTTTCTTTTGCTAGGGCTTTAACTCTCTTCCTTGGCTCTTTGGGTTAGGATTTTCGATTCTCTGTTGCTTGTAGAAGTCTTTAGTGGAATCACATATGTTACTAACTACATGTTGGTTTATCATGATGAGCTAATATTGCTACCACTTGGACCTGTGGGGAATAATTGGATAGTTACCTTGTCAGGGGCATAACTTTAGCATACGAACTTTGTTTGAGGCAAATAGATCATTGTTGGAAAGCTATCGACCCATAGAATGCAGTGAAGATCTCGAACACAATTGTCCTTGAGGTCAAAAGCCCCAAAATTGCAATTATTTGTTCCTGAACTGAAGGATTTTTAATTTTTCAGTTCTGGTCTGTTAGTTCTGTTTTCAGGATTTGCCCAAAATTGGCACATGGAGGTCCCAAATTCTGTCTTCCCCATCTTAGCGCATCAATAAAATCATATAGTAACTATATAGATCCATTTTGCATCATCATCCCTTCCCATCTTCAGAGGCTTTTTGTCTCCATGTCAAAGTTCTTGTTGACCCATTTTGGTCATTATGTTCTTTTTATGTAGAATCATATCCTTTGGTAATTTTCCCTGTGCATTTGGTGCCAAAGCTTCTATGGAATGTAATATTTGGTTCTCTTTGTCCTCATAGAACATGGATGGCTTGTAAATTTTTAAGTTCTCTACCTCTATTGCCAAGTAAATGTGCATAGAAGGTGGAAGACTGACTCCACAAACATTGTTGCCTACCTTCTCCAGTACTTCAAGAGGTCCATATCTCAAGGCCTTGATTTTCTTTCCTGGTCCTTGTAATCTTTCCTTGTTAAATTGTAACCAAACTATGTCTCCTACTTGGAAGGCCTTCTCAACGCTACATTGATCATGTTTGGCCTTGTATTTCACCTGCGTTTCTTCAGCTTTTCCTGAATTTGTGGGTTTATTCCTCAATCCTATATATGAACCTTTTCACATTCAACGCATGACTTGAGGTCAATGCCTTTCCTTTAGGCTGTCCATATACAATATGCAAGTGGAAGTGTGTCGGACAATCTTGTTATTGGAATGCCGTATGTAAACCAAATTTTCATCCTAGGTTCTTAGATACTTTTGATTGCAACCTCTCAAAAGTTGAACCAAGATACTATTCACCACCTCCGTTTGTCCATTAGTCTGAGGGTAGAATGCAGTTGATCTCTTCAATTTAGTATCCAACTTTGCCTCAATGACATCCAAAATTCACTGAGAATTCTAATGTCTTTATTAGAAGTGATGCTCATTGGAATTCCAATATGCAACCAGACCCTTTCAAAGAATAAGCTTGTAGTGTCTTGTCCTTTGATGGTCCTCTTACATGTCATCAAAACTTAGAGCAAATTTCTTACTAAATTTGTAAACTACCACATACAAGTAGTCATGCCTTGTCCTTGTCCTTTAGAAACTCTCAACAAAGTCCAAGAGCATACTTTACTATGGACTTGTAGCCACTGGAAGTGGACTGTATAGTCCATGTTTTGTATTGCTAAGCTTATTGGAATTACACAATATACAACCTTTTAATAAGCGTAGCTACCCTCTTCTTGCATCATGGGCCAATAAATATACCTCTGCATGTTAGCTAGTCTTCCTGAAGCTGAGATGTCCAACAACCTTGGAGGTATGGCACTTTCTTATCTGCTATATTCTTTCTTCTTTTGGTACACAAAGCTTCCCTGTCTTGTAGAGTAATCCATCTTGGAGGTCGTAATCTTTGCTGTCTGTATTTGCCTGTTCATGTTGACTGTGCAATGATTGATACACTCCCTTTTAAGTCCTCATTTATGCATACTCCTCTTTGTATGCTTCATGGGTGAATGGTTCCATGTGCATAAATAATGGCTCATAGATCTATGATTTTTAGTCCCAACGATCTTGATAACAGATTAACCAACTTTTTGGCAATGCTCTTCTTATGTTTAATCACTAGATGAAAATGTTGCAAAAATTCCATCCATTTAAAATGACCTGCTTGCTAGAGCTTATTCTGAGTCTGCAAGTATTGTAGAGGTTAGTGACCGGTATGGATATTGGTTCCCTTACTTGATAAATAATGCTTCCACTTCTCCATTCCCTACACCAACCTGTAGACTTCATTGTCATATGCAGGGTATTTCAAATTTGCTCCATGGAATAGCTTTGAATGATAACAGACCTCTCCCCCTCGTTGGATTATTCCACACGTAGCGTATCCACTAGCATCAATTTCCCCTTCAAATGACTTTTGCAATTTAGTTAGTGCTAGGACCGGATTTTGATTAATCTTTTGCTTCAATTTCTGAGTGCTTGTTGCTAATTCTTAATACTCTGGAAACTCTGGTCATTCACTGTTATGACATGCCGTGTTGCTACAACTGGAAGTGATGCCATGAACTTTCTGAGATATTCGGTGGTTCCCACAAAAGTTCTAACTTTAGATACATTTGTAGGAGTGGGCCATTTAAAGATGTCCTATATCTTTGTAGGATCAATCTTCCACTTACCTCCACCAATCAAATGCCCCGTTTACACCAAGGATTGCCTAGAAAACTCACACTTCTTTCTTTTTGGTAGTAGTGGGTGTTTGCTCAGTGTCTCTGTTATATAAAAAAATATATAACATAACATAAATTAATAATAATAAATCTCAAGTATTATTTATTAATATTAATATAAATTAATATCAATAATTAATAATTATTAAATAAGAAATAAATAATTAATTTATTATGAAAAGTCAAAATACATGACTTATATTGAAAATGTGCAAAATGGATTATATAATTGTAAAACATATTAATATTAATATAAATTAATATCAATAATTAATAATTATTAAATAAGAAATAAATAATTAATTTATTATGTAAAGTCAAAATAGATGACTTATATTGAAAATGTGCAAAATGGATTACATAATTGTAAAACATATCTGATTTTAACAATGTAATTGTAAAAGGCAATGTAATTGTAGAACATATCTTATTTTAACAATTTTATATTCTATCCATTCATGGATTATTTGGCGCATCTATGCTGGTTATATTTTGTAAGAAACAACTTTCTCTGTTTCATTGGTATTAGGGCCCCTTGTTAGGCTTGATTCCAGCCTTTAGCTGCATTTTGGCTTTTAGCCGGTATTCCAGGGTTTCCCTGAGATTGTGGTCATTGACCATACATTTCCCTTCTCCTTCCTAACACCAACAACTGATTCCATTTTCTCACACACTCCATTTGCTGCACTCACCCACTTTCACTCTCATCCTTGCTCGCGCTCTCCTTTTCCCACATCCATTTCTCTCATTTTCTCATCCCCTCACCCTCACATCCCTCGTGCTCCACCTACGGTACGTCCACACTCCCATCGTTCTCTACTTGCCCGCCTACAGTCCCCTCGCTCTTTACCTGCACGCTGCCACTCTCTCCAACTTTCCATCCATCCCCCATCCTCCACTCAACCTCGTGCATCCCACGTTCTCGTCCATCCCCCATCCTCCTGTTTGCCCCACGCGTCCAGTGTCACGTCCTCCCCATCTCCTTCCACCTTTCGCATGCGCTGCTCCCACCAAAACTCCTTTCGCTTTCCGCATGCCCTACTCCCACCGCAACTCCTTCCCTCACTAGTCTTCACGCCCCTCCCTTCCCTCGCCATTTCTCACTGCTCTACACACTGGTCTTCGCCTTCCATCTCTCGCTCGCCTCCTTCACAATTGCTGCGCCCTACGTGTTAAACTAGCAGCAACAAGGAAGGTCTTCCTGCATGCATGTGTTCTTGCATGCAGAAGACTTAAATTAGGAAACCAGTTGTATTTAATTTACTTTAATAAGTTTACTTTGGAAAATAAATTAAAGTGATCTAAATTAACTTTAGTGGAACAGTAGTTAAAGTGAAAGTGAAATTAGGGTTTTTGCTTTACCTAAAGTTATAAAAGAGAGATCAATTGGTGGAGAGGACACACACACTTGTATTCCGACAGAGACAAGATACAGACAGGCAGAGAAAGTCATACAGAGGATTTAGCTGGGAAGACGGCGGAGCAAGCAGCAGGATCACCGAGCTTTGTACAGCTGGGCCGTACACTCACGCAGGAGGGTGCTGAGGTTTAGCTGGGGTTTTGCCTAGTGATTTTGTCGTGTAATTGCATTCACCAGGTTTGGGTGATTTTGCAGTATTGTAAATGCTCCATATTTTCCCATAATAAAATCTATATCTTACTGCTGCATCGGTTTTCCCATCTTGGGTTTTTCCGGGGGTTTCCATACCCAAAATAACTGTCTTTTTTATGCTGTGATGTTGTGAGTTATTTCTCAGTTTTATATTCCGCTGCATACTGTAAAAGATATTCATGTGTGGTTATCAGTAAATATTTTGAATGCACTGTTTAGCCCTAGTTGAATATTAAAGGAAAATTTACATGGTATCAGAGCTCTGGTGAGCTAAAGCTGAGAGATTTGCAGCAGCAATGGTAGATCAGGGGCAGATCTATTGAAGACACAAACTTAGATTGGAGTTCTAGGGTTTGACAAGTACACTTCAGGATGGCCGTATAGTTGAGAGTTGAGGATAGACTCCAGGGTGCTCAGAAATTTCCTACATGGAAAGAAAGGATCACAAGGATCCTGGACGTCAGTGATGCAGATGAGCACATTGACTCCACGAAGGTTGCACCCACAGATCCGACAGATTTAGCAGCTTGGAAGAAGATTGATTCCAGAGCCATGTTGATCATCTTGGATAGGGTGAAGGACCACATAGTCCGTCACCCTTTCGGGAAGAAGACCGCATTAGAGATGTGGAAGGCTTTGGAAAGTCTCTACTAGAGTATTGAGGCCTGGAAAATGGCAGGTAACAACAGTTAGGGATTCTCCCCAGTAAACGTTCCCAACTAGCCCGTTATTGTTTGGTATGGGGAATCCGTTCGGTTTACTGTCCGATTATCGTAGGTCAAGTAACAAAAATAAAAGGTTTTACCGGTTACGGCCCGGTCCACCGTGTATGTTTTTAGTTTTTGTTTTTAAATATGAGATGCAAGTGCCTATCTAAAAATGCAGATTGATAGAGAATACAAGGAGCGGTCACAATGTGATGCGCAGGTTCTTACCTCTCGTCTTAACTCTCTCGCATCTAAACCCCACACAGCAAGAAAAAACTAAAACTAACTACCTAACATATCCCTAGGGAGCAAGATTATCATTTATCAATGAGTAATGTATTTTGCGCATGCATTAAGAAAAATCACAGATAGCTGTTACTTCTGTCAAAACACATGAACATTTATAGATATATGAACAACAAGATAGCTCATTGTTTATGAAAAGCATTCATTACCCACAGTGGAAATTTCATAGAATAAACTAGAGCGCATTCATAACAAGAACATAGGTTCAAAGAGTTAGAACGATCTCACAGTTAATGGATAACAACTGAAAACGAAATAGTTCACATTCAACAAATTCATAGCACAGCATTTGAAACCTTCCACAAAGCTTTCTCCAATAGGAAACTTGTAATTTCTTTATGCAAAAGGAAATAGTTAATCTTACATCATACTCTCACAAATCTATCTGGGAAAAAGTCCCTCTTTTTTCTACAACTAACTCTCCTATATTTATACAAAAACAACAAAACCTTTGGGTTGCCCCTCGGGTGACCTTTGGGCTCCCCCAACCGTTTAATCTCACAATCTTTCCCCAACCGTTTAATCTCACAATCTTTGTCCTTTTGTGAGTGCTCATGATTCATACAATACGTTACATTTCAGATTGAGACTTATGAGTACTTCCTAAAAAGGGACCAGCTCGGTAATTGATGAACCTTTTCCAAGCCTGGGCCTTTGTTGCTATCGATTCTGCTTTGTCTTTTGTATGTCTTCTTTCAAGCAGCAATCATCAAACTGGGTTTGAAAAATCCTCTAGGTCTGTTTGCAATTAAAACAAAAACTCATCATCAATCCGGACTACATTCAAGATCATCTAACTTTCAATAAAACGTAAACCATACTATCAATAACAGTAAGCATCAAATGTGAAGCCCGGTACCACGTTTTCATTGCGAAACCCTAACTTGATAAAGAACAGAAAACCTCCGTCGCCCAAGAAATATGGTAAAAGCTCACAAAAACGGCGGGAAAAACTAAGCATTGGGTTGACAAACTCCTCACCGGTGGGCAGAAACATTATAGCATCGGATGATCAGTTCACTAAGCCGCCGCAACGGCGGAAACCATAAAGACTACGGCTTCCGCGACAAAATAAAACGTCGGCGAAATAAAACACAAAAAACTGCCGTACAGGCATTGGAGATCGGAACCACTACCCATAATGCGTCGGCAGAAAAGTTCATTACGCAGTCGCCACGGCGGGAGACAGACGG
Organism: Pseudotsuga menziesii; assembly: GCA_001517045.1. NCBI lineage: Eukaryota > Viridiplantae > Streptophyta > Pinopsida > Pinales > Pinaceae > Pseudotsuga > Pseudotsuga menziesii. The sequence continues at coordinate 495,661 of LPNX010318922.1, read as the reverse complement.
ACTAAAAGTTTCGCAGTCAACATAAAACATCGGCGGCCGGCAACGAGGGACTAGCTAGGAAAGCATCAGCAGATAAACCAACTAAACATCGGAAAGATAGCGTACTACACAGCCGCAGCGGGGGGAAACAATCAGCCTATGGCTTCTGCAGTCAACAGAAAACGTCGACGAATGAAAACTTTAATAACTAAGGATCGGTGAGTTTAACACTAAGCATCTCCGCAGTATCGGTGAGATAAACAACAAAGCCTCCGAAACGGCGGCGTCGCTCGAGACTAGAACTCCAACACTTAGCCAAAACATTTCGCTAGCGAAAATAAAGCACCGCAAAGTAAAAAGTTGGTTAATAAAACCAAGGCATCGGCGAGAAAAAACAGAACTTACCATAGGGACGTTCATTATTTAGCTTCCGCAACGGCGGCTGCGTAGAGAACTACGGCCTCGATTCACTGTTCAACTGACCTCCGAAAAACCAAATAAAAAAAGGTTAAGTTCCAAAAGACTTTCGGCTAGGCAGCGATAAAAATAGTTTGTTTCACCTCCAGAACAGCGGCGGTAAAGAGAACTAAAGTTTCGATTCAAACATAAATAGACTTCCGATAGCAATGAAGGAAATCATTCAGATCAAAGGACATCATTTTCAAATCAACTTTAAACTCCATAGTCCAAAGTATTGGCAGAAAATAGCAGTTTTTCGAAAAGCATGAAAACAGTTGACCTCACTTCAACTTCAAACAATCCCAATTTGTAGCAAAACAAAAACAGAGTTCAGCAATCCAAACAATCCTAGGCAAAATGAAATTAAAAGGAGGGTCCAAAATTTAAAAAATTTGGGAAATAGTTGCAGCTGCAACAATTGGCGACTACCTGGTGAACCCAGGTCTCTGGACAATTTCTTCCTTAAGTAACGGACTGTTTGACAATAAAACCAACATGTTGAATTCTTCTAGATGTCTAGATTTCCCAAATGGCAAATGTATGTACTTTTAATCATTGATGATAATCTAGTTTAGGAAAATGGAAACCAAGATTTCAAAGTCAAGATAACTCTTTTGAGGCCAGGAATATGAGTTTCATCTTTTTACCTCTGTCTTCGGGTAGCTTCCAGCTTGGACACCACAGGATTGTAACATATGGTAAACAAAAATATTCATTTGTTCCTCATTCCCATGCCATTTTGCACTTTTTGTGCTTTTGGACTTTGTCATTTCTTTTGAGTCCTCCTGCATGCCTTTCTTTCTGAATTTTTATTCAGGCTC
>LPNX010318922.1:442372-488465 GCA_001517045.1 Pseudotsuga menziesii | reverse complement strand
TCAGCCGATTTATGACCGATTCATTACCGATTCCGATTCCGATTCCGAGTTGACCCTCGACCGATTCCGAGTCCGATTCCGATTTTTAAAACTATGCTCTCCAGTAAACGTTCTCAACTAGCCTGTTACTGTTTGGTATGGGGAATCCGTCCGGTTTACGGTCCGGCTACCGTAGGTCAAGTAACAAAAATAAAGGGTTTTACTGGTTACGCCCCAGTCCACCGTGTATGTTTTTAGTTTTTGTTTTTAAGTATGAGATGCAAGTGCCTCTCTAAAAATGCAGATTGATAGAGAATACGAGGAGCGGTCACAATGTGATGCGCAGGTTCTTACCTCCCGTAACTCTCTTGCATCTAAACCACACACAGCAAGGAAAAACTAAAACTAGCTACCTAACATATCCCTAGGGAGCAAGATTGTCATTTATCAATGAGTAATGTATTTTGCGCATGCATTAAGAAAAATCACAGATAGCTGTTACTTCTTTCAAAACACATGAACATTTATAGATATATGAAGTTATGAACAACAAGATAGCTCATTGTTTATGAAAAGCATTCGTTACCCACAGTGGAAATTTCATAGAATAAACTAGAGCGCATTCATAACAAGAACATAGGTTCAAAGAGTTAGAACGATTTCACAGTTAATGGATAACAGCTGAAAACGAAATAGTTCACATTCAACAAATCCATAGCACAACATTTGAAACCTTCCACAAAGCTTTCTCCAATAGGAAACTTGTAATTTCTTTATGCAAAAGGAAATAGTTAATCTTACATCATACTCTCACAAATCTATCTGGGAAAAAGTCCCTCTTTCTTCTACAACTAACTCTCCTATATTTATACAAAAACAAGGTTGCCCCTCGGGTGACCTTTGGGCTCCCCCAACCGTTTAATCTCACAATCTTTGTCCTTTGTGAGTGCTCATGATTCATACAATACGTTACATTTCAGATTGAGACTTATGAGTACTTCATAAAAAGGGACCAGCTCGGTAACTGATGAACCTTTTCCAAGCCTGGGCCTTTGCTGCTATCGATTCTGCTTTGTCTTTTGTATATGTCTTCTTTCAAGCAGCAATCATCAAACTGGGTCTGAAAAATCCTCTAGGTCTGTCTGCAATTAAAACAAAAACTCATCATCAATCTGGACTACATTCAAGATCATCTAACTTTCAATAAAACGTAAACCATACTATCAATAACACTAAGCATCAAATGTGAAGCCCGGTACCGCGTTTTCATCGCGAAATCCTAACTTGATAAAAAATAGAAAACCTTCGTCGCCCAAGAAATATGGTAAAAGCTCACAAAAACGGCGGGAAAAACTAAGCATCGGGCTGACAGATTCCTCATCGGCGGGCGGAAACATTATAGCATCGGATGATTAGTTCACTAAGCCGCTGCAACGGCAGAAACCATAAAGACTATGGCTTCCATGGCAAAATAAAACGTCGGCGAAATAAAACACAAAAAACTGCCATACAGGCATCGGGGATCGGAACCACTACCCATAATGCGTCGGCAGAAAAGTTCATTACGCAGCCGCCACGGTGGGATACAGACAGACTAAAAGTTCCGCAGTCAACATAAAATATCGGCGGCCGGCAACAAGGGACTAGCTAGGAAAGCATCGGCAGATAAACCAACTAAACATCAGAAAGATAGCGTACTACACAGCTGCAGCGGCGGGAAACAATCAGCCTACGGCTTCTGCAGTCAACAGAAAACGTCGGCAATCGGAAACTTTAATAACTACGGATCGGTGAGTTTAACACCAGGCATCTCTGCAGTATCGGTGAGATAAACAACAAAGCCTCCGAAACGGCGGCGTCGCTCGAGACTAGAACTCCGACACTAAGCCAAAACATTTCGATAGCGAAAATAAAGCATCGCAAAGTAAAAAGTTGGTCAATAAAACCAAGGCATCGGTGAAAAAAAACAGAACTTACCATAGGGATGTTCATTATTTAGCTTCCGCAACGGCGGCTGCGTAAAGAACTACGGCCCCGATTCCTGTTCAATTGACCTCCGAAAAACCAAATAAAAAAAGGTTAAGTTTCAAAAGACTTTCGGTTGGGCAACGATAAAAATAGTTTGTTTCACCTCCAAAACAGCGGTGGTAAAGAGAACTAAAGTTTCGATTCAAACATAAATAGACTTCTGATAGCAATGAAGGAAATCATTCAGATCAAAGGACATCATTTTCAAATCAACTTTAAACTCCACAGTCCAAAGTATTGGCAGACAATGGCAGTTTTTCGAAAAGCATGAAAACAATTGACCTCACTTCAACTTCAAACAATCCCAATTTGTAGCAGAACAAAAACACAGTTCAGCAATCCAAACAATCCCAGGCAAAATGAAATTAAAAGGAGGGTCCAAAATTTAAACAATTTGGGAAATAGTTGCAGCTGCAACACAGAGCGAGAACGAGAATTGGAAGATGGCGTTGCAAGAGAGGATGCGCAACACTAAGATGGCCAAGGGAGGAGTGCTGCCTTATCTCATGAGGCTCACACAGATCAGGGATGAGCTTGGAGCTGCTGGCTCTAAGACTGAGGATGAGGAGCTAGTTCAGATAGCCCTCAATGGCTTCTCTAAGCCATGGGACACCTTTGTCAAAGGTGTTGTGGCTCGGGAGAAGCTCCCTAATTGGCAGAGACTATGGGATGACTTTGTGCAGGAGGAGACCCGCATGGGTCAAGGATCGGGCTCATCCAGCAGTGCCCCACAGATTGTGGATGAGGAGGCTCTAGCCCTTACTGGAAGAGCAAGGGGAAGGCAAAGAGGAAGAAGGATGGTAAGAAGAACCTTGACGTGTCAAAGGTCAAGTGTTTTATCTGCCACAAGCAGGGACACTTTGCCTCCCAGTGCCCAGACAGGAAAAAGAAGAGTAACACTCAGATGGCTGGATCTGCAGAGGTGGATGAGTTCAGTAGGAACTTCGACGAGGAGTTCTGCTTGATAGCTTGCATGGCAAGCACCACAGGGAGCAACATATGGTACATCGACAGTGGAGCATCTAGTCACATGACTGGACATAAGAGATTCTTTAGAGACTTGCAGGAGGGTGGAACAGGGATCCACGTTGAGCTGGGTGATGATGCGCGGTATCGGGCGTAGGGAGTTGGCATTGTTTCATTTCAGAGGGAGTTTGGCAAACCCCTCAGTTTTGCTGATGTGTTGCATGTTCTAGGACTGACCAAGAACCTTATATCAGTCTCCACTCTGGAGGACAAGGGATATCAGGTGAAGTTCCGTGACCATAGAGTATATATCAGGCCCAAGGGGTTAGATAGGAGCTTGGATCGGGTGATTGGCAGGAGGAGCGTGAAAGTGTACAGACTACACTTTGAGCCTGCAAAGGTTCTAGTTAGTAGCAATAACAACAGTCAGGGTGAGTTGTGGCACAGGAAGATGACACACTTACACTATGGAGCACTGAAGCATTTGAGACAGGCAGTCATTGGAGTTCCTCAAGTACAGGAGGAGAAGCATAACCACTGCAAGGGTTGTGCTTTGAGGAAGAACATCAAGAAGCCTTTCCCACAGAGTGAGCACAAGTCTAAGGAGCCCTTGGACTTGGTGCATTCTGATGTATGCAGACCTATGAGTGTCCATTCGTTCAGTGGTTACAGTTACTGCGTAACCTTCATTGATGACTATTCCAGGAAGACCTGGATCTATTTCCTGAAGGCCAAGTTAGAGGTCTTTGAGAGGTTTTGAGAGTTCAAAACTCTCGTGGAGAACCAAACAGGAAAGAAGATTCAGGTGTTGAGGATAGACAATAGGGGTGAGTACACCTCCAATGAGTTCATGGAGTATTGTTCGGCTGAGGGGATCAAGAAGGAGCACACTGTGCCCCATACCTCACAACAGAATGGAGTTGTAGAGCGAAAGAACAGGACTATGGTTGGAGCAGCCAAGGTCATGCTATTTGATCAGGGATTACCACTATTCCTCTGGGTCGAGGCATACAGGACTGCAGTATACATTCAAAACAAGTGTCTCCACACAGCTTTGGGGAGGAAGACACCAAAGGAGGTCTTCACAGGCACTAGGACAGATGTGAGTCACATTCGCATATTCAGCAGTGTCTGCTATTGTCATGTTCATGCTGACAATAGGAAGAAGCTGGACCCTTATGGAGAGAAGGGGTTACTTGTTGGATACATCGAGACTTCGAAGACATAGAGTTTACATTCCTGCTCGCAAAAGGATCATTGTGAGCAGGGATGTCCAGTTCGATAAGGACAAGGCCTTGCGGAGATCTCTGGACTTACTAGCAGAGTAGCAACCAACACAGGATTCGGGGGTCAAGTTGGAGGAGCCAAATGTACAGGTACAGGTACAGACAAAAAGCACAGGTTCTGGTGGTCAGAGGGAGTTAGGTAGACAGGATCCTACAGTCATTAACTTGGAGGATGAGCTGTAGCAGGAGACGGATATCCAGTAGCCGCATCAGGTTGACACTAGGCCAAGGCCTAAGTGGTTTAGGTCCACAGTGCAGGATTCCAGGCAGGTAGATCCTCCACAGAGATCTTTCAGGCTGAGTGTACCACTAGAGAGGCTTATTTATATGGCACTGATGATAGAGTTGATTAACGTTGAACCTTTTAGCTTCGGGGAGGCTGCACAACATGATGTGTGGCAGGAGGCTATGGTTGAGGAGTATGACTCCATTATGAAAAACCAGGTATGGGAGGTTGTGTCGAGGCCACAAGAGAAAAATGTGGTGGGATCCAGATGGATCTACAAGGTGAAGCATGGAGCAGATGAAAGCATGGAGAAGTACAAGGCGCGCTTCGTGGCAAAAGGGTTTTCATAGAAGGAGGGCATTGATTATGAGGAGACCTTCACCCTTGTTGCCAGATATTCTTCTATTCAGACCATTATCTATTTAGCAGCAGAGATGGGTTAGCGTGTCCATTAGATGGACGTCAAGACTTCCTTCCTCAACGGAGTGATAAAGGAGGAGGTGTATATTGAGCAACCAGAGGGGTTTGATGTGGAGAACAGGGAGACGCATGTATGCAGATTGCATCGAGCTCTTTACGGGCTCAAGCAGGCACCTCGAGTATGTTACTCGAGGATTGACAACTATCTATGGGAGATGGGATTTCAGTGGAGTGAGGCTGACCTCAACCTATACTTCTTGACAGGTGAGGTGCCTCTCATACTGGTCCTCTATGTGGATGATCTCTTTTTGAGAGGAGATGAGAGGCTGATTGGAGACTGCAAGTCCAACCTTGCAATGGAGTTTGAGATGAGAGATCTTGGGCTGATGCATTACTTTCTGGGCTTGAAGCTTTGGCAGAGAGATGGATGCTTCTTCATCAGACAGGGGAAGTATGCAGTAGAGATCTTGAAGAGATTCAGGATGGAAGACTGCAAGCCTATGGCCATACCTCTAGTTTCCAACTGGAGGAAGATTGATGCATCAGGGTCAGACGGATTTGATCCTACCTTGTATCGTCAACTTATCGGATCGCTTATGTATTTGGTCAACACTCGACCAGACATCAACTTTGCAGTTAACTCTTTGAGTCAATTCATGGTGGACCCTCGGAGAGTGCATTGGATGGCTGCGAAGCACATACTTCGCTACATCAAAGGTACAATGGAGTATTTATTGGTTTATGAGTGCAGGGGGAGTGTACAGTTAGCAGGTTTCATAGATGCTGACTGGGCATGAATTGTAGAGGACCGAAAGAGTACTTCAGGTTGTTGTTTCAGCATTGGATCAGGGGTTGTCTCTTAGTTCAGCAGGAAGCAGAAGTCAGTTGCATTGAGCTCGATAGAGTCTGAGTACATGGCATTCAGCATGGTTGCTTGTGAGGGTATGTGGCTGAGGAAGTTACTTGCATGGTTGTTCGAGTGTGAGCTAGAGGCTACATTAGTTCACTGTGATAATCAGAGTGGCATCAGGCTATCTGAGAATCCAGTGTTCCATGACCGGAGCAAACACATAGACATCAGGTACCACTTCTTGAGAGATTGTGTTCAGAGGGGAACCATTCGGTTGGAGTACATACAGACAGATGAGCAGGTGGTGGACATTTTCACCAAGGCACTTTGCAAACAGAGTTTTGTGAAGTTCAGGGATAAGTTGGGGTTGCTATCGAATCCCTTCCTCGTTCAGAGGGAGTGTTAAACTAGCAACAAAAAAGGTCGGTCTTCCTGCATGCATGTGTTCTTGCATGCAGAATACTTAAATTAGGAAACCGGTTGTATTTAATTTACTTTTCCTAAGTTTACTTTGGAAAATAAATTAAAGTGATCTAAATTAACTTTAGTGAAACACTAGTTAGAGTGAAAGTGAAATTAGGGTTTTTGCTTTACCTAAAGTTATAAAAGAGAGATCAATTGGTGGAGAGGACACACAGATTTGTATTCCGACAGAGACATGATACATACATGGAGAGAAAGCTAGACAAAGGATTTAGCTGGGAAGACGGAGGAGCGAGCAGCAGGATCATCGAGGTTCGTACTGTTGGGCTGTACACTCACGCAGGAGGGTGCTGAGGTTTAGCTTGGGTTTTGCCCAGTGATTCTGCCGTGTAACTGCATTCACCAGGTTTGGGTGAATTTGCAGTATTGTAAACGCTCCATATTTTCTCATAATAAAATCTATATCTGACCGCTGCACCGGTTTTTCCATCTTGGGTTTTTCCAGGGGTTTCCATACCCAAAATAACTGTCATTTTTATGCTGTGATGTTGTGAGTTATTTCTCAGTTTTATATTCCGTTGCATACTGTAAAAGATATTCATGTGTGGTTATCGGTAAATATTTTGAATGCACTATTTAGCCCTAGTTGAATATTAAAGGAAAATTTACACTACGACACATTCCCTTCTCCACTACGCTCCACATCTTCTACACTCTCAACTCTTCGCCCACTTCCCTGCTCCTCTCTCCAGTCTACGCAACCACTTCTTCCCCGTGCCAACGTCCCTTCTCACCCCCATATCCACTCCACACCTGCTCGTGACGCTCCTTCGATGTTCCCCCTCCTCCATCCACATAAAACCTAAATGTTAATAAAAATTAAAATATTACATAATTATTATTATTATGTTAATATTTATTTTTATTAAAAACTTTACAATTCAAATTATAATTTTTTTAAATGAAAATATTTAAATATAATAATAATTATATTTATTTAATTTTGTCCCATAATTATAATAGTTGTTATTATTATTATTATTATAATTATATTTATTTAATTTTATCCCATAATTATAATAGTTGTTATTATTATTATTATTATTATTATTATTGGAGTTACTATTCTGAAAGGAAAACATTTTGGAAAAAGGAAAGAGAAGAAATATCAAAAGGTCAAAGAAGATATTAAAATGAGCAGAATTAAAGTCTTGAAAGATATTGAAAATTCATTTAAGCCAATTGAGGAATTGTTGAAGAAATTATGGATTCCATATATAAATCCAAGTTTTGGACTAAGTGTCTTTATTGCGAAATGGAATTTCAATATCCGACATTTTTTAAGAATGTTAATCGCTCCTGTCCAAAATGTGGTAATTAATTTATTATGAAAGACGATCAATGTAACTCACAGTTGCAATCACAGAAACTGGAAAGTGAATTAGAATACCACAAGGAAAGCAATAAAAATCTACAAAATTTGACATGAATAAGCAGATCATTCTTCATAAGTAGATAGAACAAAAGAATCATCGCTCAAAAGATCAAAATAAAAAAACTAGAAAAAACTACTGAAGATATCGAGAAACTGTTATCAGCTAAGAATGAAGAAATATCTCGATTAAAAAATTACAACCAAGACCTTAAAGACAAAATCAAAAGGTTCGAAGATAACGAAGAATCACCGCATAGAAGTGATAACGGTTAAGAAGAAGACATAAAGCGTTTGAACAAGCTCATCATGGACAAAGATGATGAATTGGCGCAAATTCAGAGAAAGGTAAAAATTCAAGAATCAGAAATATGTCGACATCAACAACAAAAGGAAGAACTCCAACAAAAGTATGATGACACTAAAAAGAAGCACAAGTTAGAAATTGTGAAAATCAAGGGAAAATTAACAAGCAATGCCGAAGAACTATTTCGACTAAGAATTCATAACAAGACATTACTTACGAAAATCAAGAAACTAAAAAATAGTCAGAAGATGGAACCTTCCAATGAAGACCTCGAAGGAAGAATACTAAAACAACAAGAAGAAAACCATCGTTTGAGAAATCTTAATCAAGAACTAGATGAACATATCAAGAAGTTAAAAGAGGACAAACAGTCGCAAGACGAAAGGTTCGAGATGATCCAAAATAAAAATAATGTATTAGAGAACAAATTAGTTCAAATCCAGAAGGAAGCATCCAGACTCTCCAGAAAACAAATTCAAGTTGAGGAAGAAGAAACAAACACAAATTCGGCCCCCGTCATAGTTCAAAGGAAAGTCAATCCAGCAGAAAAACAAACAACAAGAACTCGTTATCGACATCCAAATTACAAAAAACATTTTGGCCGTAGATAAGGTCAAAATGAACATAAATAGAGGAGTTACAATTTCAGAAGCAAAAGAACACAAAATCTACAACCTAAGTAGAAAACGAGAAGATTTATCCAACATGGTGATCAACAATCATCTCCAATGAAAATAGATCTCGGATGGACCACATCGCAGACGATGCGACATTTTTTCTTTGGAATTCGTAACTCATATCGTCTCATTTCGTCAAGTGTCGCAAGTACTAAAAGAAAGGACCGAGAGATAACATTACAAGCAAGAAATCAAACATAAGCTCTGTCCTCAATAAACTTTCAGGACAAAGCTCCCTTTAAGAGGAAGGCAATGTTATATAAAAAATTATATAACATAACATAAATTAATAATAATAAATATAAACTATTAATTATTAATATTAATATAAATTAATATTAATAATTAATAATTATTAAATAATTAATTAATTATGAAAAGTCAAAAGACATGACTTATATTGAAAATGTGCAAAATGGATTATATAATTGTAAAACATATCTTATTTAACAATGTAATTGTAAAAGGCAATGTAATTGTAAAACATATCTTATTTTAACAATTTTATATTCTATCCATTCATGGATTATTTGACGTATTTACGCTGGTTAGTTTTGTAAGAAACAACTTTTCTCTGTTTCAGTCTCCAACACTTGCTTCAGATGTACAACATGCTCCTCCCAAGTAGAACTAAATATCTAAATGTCATCTAAATATACTATGACAAATGAATCTATGAATGGTGCTAACACATCATTCATTAAATGTATAAAAATAGCTGATGCATTACTGAAAGCAAAAGACATTACTAGCCATTCGTACATACCAACTTTATCTTGAAGGTGGTCTTCTAAGTGTCTTCTTCCTTGATATGGACTTGATGATATCTAGATTTCAAATCCAACTTGGTGAAGTAACTTGCATGTTGTGACTGATTTAACATGTCATCGATTTGGGGCAAGGGGTATCGATCCTTGAGAGTGATTTTGTTCATAGCTTTATAGTCAATGCACATTCTCTAAGTCTCATCATTCTTTGGTACTAAAATAATAGGGGAATTGCATGGTGAGGTACTTGGTCTTATGTCTCTTTGCTCCAACAATTCCTGCAATTGATTTTTCACCTCATTTGACTCTAATATGGATTGCCTCTATAGTCTTATGTTTGGTAAGGAAGAATTTGATAGTAATCGGATCTTGTGCTTTACTTCCCTCTTGAGTCTTGGGTGGCATGCCTTTTGTTAGCTTTCGGGGTTACTTTGAATTTGAAAGTGTTTACACCATGTTTTGGGGTTGAAATACCTTGATCTAGACTTGATGATATCAAGATTTCAAATCCAACTTGGTGAAATAACTTGCATGCTATGAATGACCTAACGAGTCATTGCTTTGGGGCAAGGGGTATCAATTATTGAGAGTGATCTTGTTCAAAGCTTTATAGTCAATGCACATTCTCCAAGTCTCGTCCTGTTTTGGTACTAAAATAATAGGGCAATTGCATGGTGAGGTACTTGGTCTTATGTCCCTTTGCTCCAACAACTCGTGTAACTGCTTCTTCACCTCATCCGACTCTGATATGGATTGTCTCTATAGTTCTATGTTTGGTAAAGTAGAATTTGGTAGTAATTGTATCTCGTGCTTCACTTCCCTCTTGAGTCTTGGGTTGCATGCCTTTTATTAGCTTTCAAGCTTACTTTGAAAGTGTTCATACCATGTTTTGGGGGGTGCTTCATGAGATGTGGAGTGCATGGTGTATGGTTATCCCTTGATTGATATGTGATGGACTTGTTTATGGGAGGTGGCTTACTCATTGGTTGCTAGACTTCATATGGATGATCGTGTAATATCCCAAACCGATATTTTCACCCTTATACTGATACGGTTGAGGTATTTGTTTATTGGTTCAGAGTTTTTATGCTTTATAACTTATAAAATTGATTTGCATGAAATGTCCAGATAGTGCACAAACCCCAGATATGATAAAAGCTAAGATTTATAATGAAAATAACTGCAAATAGACTGTAAGGACATACCAATAATCATAGCTCTATTTGTTGATCAATATATAAGAGGCATGCATGCCATGCATAGAAGATAAAGCAGAAAATGTGAGCCTCCCAAGGCTATTTGCCCATGCAATAAAAACGTCCTTCTTGAGCTTTGATTCTTTCGTAATTGCTTCGGATTGTTGAATTGAGTGCCCATAATTAGTACATAGGGTAATAACAACATTCTGAAGATTTTGGTGATGACATGAAAGACTTATGAGCTCTTTTGGTTCAGATGCAAATTACTTTTGAGAGGTAGAAGTCACCCATGCAGTGAATACATCCTCTTTCTTGGTATAATGATTCGCTACTACTTAAGATGTGTAAGATAATACTCTAAAATCACTGGATAGGGTGATGTAGGCCTTCTGAAGAGTTTGGAAGAGACATGTAGAATGAATATGGCCTCTCTGGTCCAATATGAATTGCCTTCATTGTCTCCAATTCGCCCCAACACTAAATACGTGGCTTTGATGAATACTGAATAATTTGAAGTGCTGATGATAGACCTAAGTGATCTATCCTGAAAGTAATTAGGGCAGATAGATTTCACTACTGAAAACACTTGCTAGCTAAGCACTCATGCCCTCAACCCTAACTTGCTCGCCGAGCTTTTGAAAACCAATTCTCAAAGTGAATAATAATCATGGATACCTTTTAGGGTTTGACTTGCCTTCTTTTATAGAGTTGAGGTTGCATGACTAGGTTTTGCATGCATGCAATCTATTTGTCGCATGTCGCAAGTGAAATAAGGCCTGCATGCTTTGCGTGCTTTTTGATAACTGCTTCGATGGCCTCTTTTATACCATTGATGACTTAATAACATTGAAATAATGTTCCTTTATGTTCTCGGTACCATTAGTCCTCAATCAATTCTCTGTTATCAATACTCGCTCTAACCTATGGGAATTAAATAGGTTAACGTGTGTTTGTCCCATGGTCTTCTTAAGACTTGATACATGGAATACATTATGGATTTTACTTTCCTCGGGAAGTTCAAGCTCATAAGTCACTTCCCCAACTTTTCTGATTATTTTGCAAGCACCATAGAAGCGAGGCTTCAGTTTCTTTGCTCTCTTTTTCTTGAGTGAGACTGTCTATAAGGCTGAAGTCGCAGGTATACCAAATCTCCCACCTCGAAACTATGCTTGATCCTGCGCCTCCCCGCATACAACTTTTGTTGGTTCTGTGTTATCGGTAGATTTTCCTTAAGTATCTTGAGAATATTTTGATTGGATCCAATCTTTTGCTTTAGGTGCTCTACTATCCGCAAAGACCAAGTCTACAAAATTTAATGCCTCATAGCCATACAGTGCTTTGAAAGGAGTCATCCCAATAGACATATGGTGTGTAGTTGCGTTGAAGAGGCGTATTCTACAGCCCAGTAGAGGGAGATGTGTAACTCCTTCCGTGCTCATCCTAGAGTTGACATCTGTTCTTTTAAAAAAATAGTAACATGTCGTTTTAAATTAGAGTTAACACATTTACAACAACATATATTTAAAAAACACAAATTACATAAATTGGAGATGTGTAACTCCTGTGCTCATCCTAGAGTTGACACGTGTCCTCTTAAAAAAAAATAAATTATAAAATAATAACATGTAGGCTCAAATTAGAGTTAAAACATTTACAACTGCATATATATAAAAAAAACACAAATTAGATAAATTAAAAGGCTTCCTCGACATTTACACTTTAAAAATTGGTTTGCATCTCAAGAGATTTGATCCCTTTCGGCCTGCTAGATCCCTTTTAAGATGGATCTATGCTGGTATTATAGCAATATTCTCCAAGATGCAGCCATTTAATCCACGTCCTATGTTGCCGTACTACATAATTCTTCAGGTATCCCTCGATCCATTTGTTCACTATCTCTGTCTGCCCGCCGCTTTGAGGGTGATGGCTCGTGCTGCTAGCTAATTCTGTCCCCACCAACCTGAAAAGCTCCTACCAAAAGGCGCTAGTGAACTTGTTGTCTCTGTCATTGACTATGGTCTTAGGTAGTCCGTGTAATCTAAATACCGCTCTGAAAAATAACTCTGCTACCTGTGCCGTTGAATAGTTGGATGGAATGGGAAAGAAATGGGCGAACTTTTTTAGTTTGTCCACCACTACATATAAGCAATCTCTTTCCTGTACCTTGGGTCCCCAACTAACCCTAACTACATCAACCATCTAATCAACGGTTGCAATTCACTTTATTTTAGGGTTTCCATTAATGCAGACAATAAATACACACTTTATTTATTAAATGCACATTAAATGAACTTACAACTTAAAGTGACTTTTAAGTCATAAAGTACAACTCACTTTATTAATATAAAAAAGTACTTTACCTTAATAAACATGCCCAGGGAATACAACTTAAGCCTAGGGAATACAACTTAAGCCCCCACATGACAAACATCAGAAAACACAAAGGAGGACATCCTGAGTTAACTTTCTAACATTTTTTTTGTAGATCTTTTGATTTTTCACAATCTGGTGCATAAGATCCACAATGTTTTTCAATTTCTGGTACCTAAAGATTGAGCGTGGAAGCCACTGTTGAAATCGTTGCCTTTATTTATTTCTGATCAATGCCATTGCTGTCCATTCACAACATTATTTTTCCCTTTTTTGGTGATGAGATTTGAGTCATCGATCCAATTTGCACAATCAAAGCTGAGCCGTTCTCGACAATTCCACATGCGAGTGTTCACATTAACTTGCGTGAATGGCTTAGATTGCACGATCTAATCCTAGCCATTCACGACACTCTTTTCTTTTTTCTTTTACTATACATGGTTTTTGGACAACAATAAATGGTTTCTCGACAACTATAAATTATTTGGTTCGACAAATTGTTTCTCGTCAACAATAAGCAGTTTCTGTCACTGGATTTCTTCAAACACTTTTAGTGCAACATCTTATTCTGCCTATAGAATTCAAATACGGCACATGCAGTCCCAGTGCTGCAACCTTGGGCTCTGATACCAATCTGTCATGTACCCGGTGACCTCATGATGCCTTTGGGGCCACATGATACTTAATAACTTGCCGACAAACACCTTTGTAACTCAATTTTGTTTTACGTAGATTATTTATCAATTTTGCAGTGGAATTAAATATAACTAGTCACCCAAAATAACATGTGCAGATACAAAAGATACAAAATTGTACAGGCAATTCTTACATGAATGCATTCATACAATGCCAAGAATTCCATGCATTCATATAATCAGATAGCAGTGAATTTAATCAATATGCATAACATATTTAAAATATATGGTATTTCATTCATTGATAGAAACTTATCTTAATTCCTCCAATTGACTTCAGACTGAGGACATTTTTCCCAACCGTAGGCACTTTGTTATACCGATTCTCTCTATAACAAAGGTCACCCCTGAGCTGGGGCTATCAATTTACAAGAAGGTGCCGAACTCTTCCTCTAGCACTCCTCTCCCATCAACCTGCACAACCCAAGGAATGGGTTTACCTTCTTTAAGTTAACAGACCCTCGAGTTCCCTTCTTTGAGTTATCAGTCCCCTGGGTTCCCTTCTCTGAGTTATAATCCCTTGGGCTATTTTCCCCAATTCCCCCCTATTCTCAAGTACGACTCCAGGAATCATGATGTCTGAATTATAGATCCCCCTTGAATGAACTAACTCTCAATAATTTGTATGGATGTAGATAACTTGCCACGTTGCATGCATGGGAACTTCACTTATCCCCTTCTAACCCCAAGCTTAAGATAATTAGTTTAAGATTATGGCTAATGCGCAGAGGGCTTTATAAAACTAAGGATAAAAAAGAATAATAAAGACAATGACTTAAGCTTATAAGTCACTAGGGTCATCTCCCCCTTTAACCGTCTTCTCATTTTCCCCTCTTGTGGAATCATAGCCCCCCATCTCATCTTCGTCCTTATTTTGTAGTAGTTTTGGTTTTTATATTAATCATAAAATGTACATATTTATATCATCTTGGTCACACTAGACCATTCCTGTTCGGCTTCTAGCCATTTCATAAAAATATACATAATTCTTAATTACATCTTTACATACTGGGGTAAAAAATGGGGTGTTACACACACCTACTAACTTTCCTTGAGATTTGTTTTTTGCACATCTCTGTACTTTCCACCTGAGTTGTGGCAGGGCCATATAAGTCATAGTGTGTTGTTGTTTAGGGGCATAAAGTTTGGTTCTATAGTTCAATTCACAGGGTTTTATGTTATACATAAAATTTAGTTCTCTTTCTAAAATTTCATAATTGGACTTTTGGGACTAGCTCAAGTTTTCTAGGAGATTTGCCAAAATTTTTCTATTGCCCGCTTGTTTGAAGTAGCCCAAGAAGCCTTTGAGCAATTGAAGGAAGAAGCTCTTGCATCCTCACTAGTACTCGCCACCCCTAATTTTTGTCAACGCTTTGTCATTGTATGTTATGACTAGGATATGGACTTTATATTATATTTTCTCAAGCTAACAGACCCATTACCTTTGAGAAAATAAAGTTAAATGACGATGAGGAAATTATACACATGTAACAAAGAAATACTTGCCATCTTACATCAACAACCCAATTGCCCAATTGCTATTTGGCAATAAGTTTAATATCTGAATTGTTCATTTAAACGTGACACACCTCTTGACCGAAGGCACATTGACAAAATAACAACAAAATGAATTGGCAAGTTACAAGCTTATGATTTTTAGATTATCATAAGAAGGGAAAAGAGAACATTTTTGTAGATGGATTACCAATAAGATATATCATATGAACCTTTGATTTTTAATGGCATCTTAGTCAGCTGACTTACATGGCTTGAAGAACGTCTTCGTGATCCCAAAACTTTATTGCTTCAACTGGACATTCTAGATGGAAAGAAGGGATGACTGTAGATAGTAAGACGAGAAATTATCTTCTTCAAGAACCATCTATATGGGGGGACAACCTAACTTTATCTAGAAGGATTTCAAGTTTCAAACAAGGGAGTAAGTCACCATCCATAAGACACATGTTTTTGAGAAACCTACAAAAACAGCTCATCCAACTTCTGCTCAAGGAAGATAAAAACAAGCGTTTAACCACTAGTAGCAGAATATAATACATACCAATGCAATAGGGTTGAAATTGTTATGTATACGGGCTTACGACAATCTAATCCCATTCTTAAAAAATGAGAGGAAATATCCATGGTTTTTATAATGTGGTTACCATCTTTTGAAGTTAAGGATGCAATCTTTGTAACTGTTGTTCCCTTTACCAACTATGCACATTTTATTCCCATATCCACCTAGCACAGAACTTCTGGAACAAAGCTATTTTCACAAATGTTTACAAGCTACACGGACTTCCTCACAACATAATCTATGATGGAGTTTGTAAATTTATCAGCCATTTTTGGTAATAAGCCTTTTCTTTAATTGGCACAACATTTAAAATGAGTACAATATATCATGCTCACATTGATATCTTGACAACGAGTGTCCATAAGTTGTTGGAATTATGGGTGTAATCTTCAGATGTGGCTATGACATACTCATATGTATAATTAATGTACTTGTAAGCATGGCTAATGCCATCCTTTAATCATCTGTTAATATTTATTGTAATACTAGGGAGTGGTTAAAGACAACCTAGTCAAACTTGTACATAGGCTCATAAACCCATCTTGGGGATAGTGCCCTCCTTGAGTTGTGTATAAATGTACCACAACTCTCATTTGTATTATCTTAGCTTGTAATCTTATTGATCTTTCTTATAAAGTGTTTTATGCATAAAGGCATGTATAGTTTTGGTTTTCTTTTATGATTAGCATTTCTTTATTTTATGAACTTACGCATTTCTTATGTTGCATGCTTGTGCTTGGGTATTTGCCTCTCTCTCTAGCACTCTAGGGTTGGAATATCCCAACTGATATTCTACCCTTATACTGATAGGTAATGATGATTGTTTGTAGGTCTATATGTTTTAGGTGTGTATGATAAATAACTTGATTTGCATGCAAAATATGTTACGTGCCCAAAAACCCTAAATATGACAAATATGGAGATAAAATAGGAAATAGGCATTAGTAAGATTGTAGTAACATACCGATATTTATAGCTGTGATGGTTCTTCAGTATACAAAAGACATGCATGCCATGCAGCAACTATAGCTTCCAAAATGTGCTGCTGGTTCTAGGTGATTCACTGTCATTCACCCATGCAAGGAAATGTCCCCTCTTTGGATGATGATCTTCTCGTAAATGCTTCAATACTTGACGGATGGTGCTGAGACTTTCTAAGTCAGGTAGTATGGTATTCCTGAAGATTCTGGTGGACACATGCAACACTTTGCCTCCCTTCTTGGACACTAGTGAATTGTTTTCCTTTGGATGGATGACGTCCTTCCTCTTTTACGTTTCTATTGGTATCTTCTCCGGATGTGCAAAAGGTGGCCTGATGATCACCTAGTATAGTAATATGACCCTTCCAAGGAGAATGGAAGTAACATGCATAAGAAATAAAGAGTCTTTTGGATCAAAGTGAATTGTTCTTGGTGTCTCCAGCTCGTTCCCAACAGTATGACGTGACCCTGTTTAGTAATTCCTCCTCTGTGTGCTGGACCCTTGATGATCAATGAATGTCTTGAGGTGCAGATGATAAATCTCAATGATTAATCAGATAAGTGATTAGGGCAGATAGATTTCATTGCCGAAAACATTTGTTAGTTGATGACTCATGCTTTCAACCCCAACTTGCTGCTACGGCTACTACTGCTGTTGCTCCCGAAACCAATCTCAAAAGTGAATGATGATAATAGATACCTTTTTGGTTCGACTTGTCTCACTTTTATAGCTTTTAGGGTTTGCATGACTTAACTTTTGCATGCATGCAATCTAATTTCCTAGTGTCGCATGCAAGGTGTAATAAGGCTCACATGCTTCGCATGCTTTTTGATATCTTCTCCGATGGCCTTCTTTAATATACTGATGACCTAATAATATTGAAAAAATGCTCCTTTCTACTCCCAGTATTAAATGTCCTCATTCAATTCCCTTTTCCTTGATACCCGCTCGAACCTATGGGAATTAAATAGGTTAACGGGTGTCTCAGATGCTTAGTTAGAAGAGGACATTACAAGGGTTATCTCTCTATAGTGCACTTGTGATTGGGTTATTGTAGAATTTGGGTTTATGGATTCTCTTGCTTTTACTTGTGAATCTTAACATGGTATCAAGGTAGGTGTGGACCTTACTCTCTTAATTCTATAGCTGATCCAAAAACTATTGGCTAGTGGCATCTCTCAAGTTCTCTATGACTATCGAACTAGAGTTTTCTTGGATAATCTCCTTTTTGGTTTTTTTCTAGGGTTATAGAAGTTTAAACCCTCTCTAAGGCCAACATCTTTCTTCTAAGTTTTCCTTGGGTATTCCTAAGGTATTTTCACTCTTCTTCAAGGCTAGCACCTCCTTTACTAGGTTTTTTACCTTTGGTCTTATAAAGCTGAAATATTGAAGGATTCATTCTTTCACATGGAGACTTTTTTTTTGCCTAATGGATTCACAGTGGATGTTTCATCTATTAAACAGTGGATTAAATGACAACCCTTCTTCGAAGCAAAGGTTTATGAATGGATTTGGCATAACTCCTTATTCGTTTTGACAATGACAGTTATGGCCTCATTTGTTTGAAGAAGGACAAAGATTTTAGCTTGATCATCTATATGTTGAGCCAAATATGTTTCATCATACCAAGCACAACAAAGGTGCAAAAGAAATATGGGACACCTTGAAGGGAGTCTCTTTGGAATTTTGAATACCATTAATGACTAGAAATTGAACTTTCAAACCTCAAAATGGGTGAATTCAATGCTATTGAGTGTTGGAATTATTAATGTAATTTATATATGGCAATGACTCATGTATCATTATTACTTGTAATTATGGCTAAGGCTTTATACTTTATTCTTTTATTTTATTACTAAGTATCATTAAGGCTGACCTAGGCAAACTTGATATGTAGGCTCAATAAGCCTCTTGGTGTGTGTGCCCATAATCCCCTCATGAAGGGGTTCCTTACTTGTGCTGTCTATAAATACACAACTCAAGCTCTCATTTGTATGATCTTATCTTGTGATCTTCTTGATCTATCTTATAAAGTGTTTAATACTTAAGGGAACCTTTATCTTTGTCTTTTTTTATGTGTACTTGTGCATTTCTTGTGTAGCACACTTGGACTTCAGAATATTTCTCCTCTCTCTCACTCTCTCCCTCTAGTGCACTAGGGTTATCTCCTTCTAGCGCACTTGTGATTGAGTTACTATAGAATTTGGGTTTGTTTTAGTTCCATTTAGTTCCTTGCTTTCATTTTGTGAGTCTCAAGATGCTAACAAAGTGCTTGTGAACCTTATGTTTGGCTCATCTGATAAACTATTGGCTACTGGCATCATATCTCACATTGCAGAACTAGGGTTTTCTTAAACCATCACTTTCTAGGGGTTTTTCTACAGGTTCTAGAAGTATAAGCCCCATTTTATTTTTTGGATCAAATAGAGGTCTTGTAGCACCTAATAGATCCATCTTATAGTGCACATCTAGTTGTGCAATTTGCATATTGGTCCTCCTCCACTTCATAGAAATGGATTGTAGTCTTTTCCATTTGGAGTTATCAGGCATATGATAAAATTTCAACACCTTCTCTCTCATTATCAACATATAGGATAGGGCCAAATTTGGGAAGACTATCATGTTCTAGTAGTAGGGTCCACTCTTCTCTCTATTTACCACATCACTTATACAATAAAAAGGTGTAATTTTGGCTAGATCGATGGGTAATAAGAGGCATTGATCATGGTTTAATGTGGTTGCCTCTAGATATTGTGATGTTGTTATGGTTTATGTACAAGTTGGGGAAGGTTGGTTCTCTTTCAACATGTAAGCAATTTGTTGCTATGATAGCTAATATAGGGCATATTAGTAAGTTGTGGCATCAATGTTTGGGTCATACAAACTTTGGGTCCTTGTGACATATGAGTCGTTTGTAGATGGTTGAAGGCTTTCCATAGAGTGAACCACCTAGTGGTCTCTATGAAGTATGTATACCGGGGGAACATCATCAAGTGTCCTTTCTTACAGAAAGTCGTGTCTCGATCTCTTGCAACGGTTTTTGGGGGCCTACGACCATTGAATCTCTTGGGGAGCTAAATACTTGGATATATATTGTTTGATCCAAGGATGATGTTTTTGGAAAATTCAAGGATTTCAAATTATTAATTGAGAACCACATTGAGACAAAGATCAAGTGTCTTAGTGTTGGTTGTGGAGAAATTTATACCACCGTTACTTTCCAAACATTTCTCAAAGATCACTAGATCCCTTTGCATGAGACTCTTTCACAAGAAGACGAAGCAGCTGTCCTAAAGAATAAAGCAATTCAAGAAATGGCTCAATGTATGCTTCTAGACAAGAAAATGGAACCAAAATTATGGGTAGAAACATTTATCTATGTAGATCACAATATCAACTGGATTCCCATTCATGTTGTTTGAGGTCTATGTTGAAGGAAACGCCTCCCCCCACATCTCCAAGCCGTTTCTTGCTTGAAACACGGAAACACGTGTCGTATGACGTGGAACGTGTTTCCATATGGATGGGTGTGTTTCTCGAGATGGAAATACGTTTTCAGTACAGTTGTGGTCCACAAGGCCGCGTTTCCAAAAGCACTTTGGTTGACCGATTAAAAAATATTGCCCTATTCAGTTGTAATTAGTAGTATTAAATGATAATATTAAATTCTTAAATTAAAAGTGACATTCTCCTTATCTTTTATTTTCTATCCTTTTACTTAAATTTTTAACATTACCATTAATTGTTTCAAGATGTTTGAGAGTGGTTCCAACTTCATTGAGCTTCATTTGCAAAAAGTAGAATTTTAGATCCCATTCAAAACTCAATAGGCTTATGAGTTTTCAAGATTTAAGGATTGCAAAGTCTCCATCAGTTTCTATCATGCATGAGGGTATGGGATTGGCATTTAATCAAGCACATCAACCTGCATATGTACCTTAATGTTGGTGATGCTAATTGTTGAACTCCTCTGTTATCACCTTAATAAAAATGTACTCTTCAGTTGAGCAAAGTCACTTATTAAGCATGGGAAGCTTTTTCTACCTTATTTTAATGATTGGATTAGGAAATTTCATCAAAATTGTATGGTGTTGAGTCGTTGACTAATGTCCTTGAAGGATCAACTTTGAGATTCGAGTTAGAGGCAAGGGCTAGAGCCTAGAGGAGGGATGCATAGGGTGCTATTGATGAATAGGATCCTAATATAGTCAATGATTCATTGACTTGTATGATTTGTGATTTATGTTTCACATTCATCTTTTCAAATGTCCTTATTCATATATATATATCGCGTTTCCCCGTTTCCAAAATTTGGGGGGGGGGGTAACATTTCCAACACGTCTCCGTTTCGGAACTTAGTTTGAGGTATGGCTCCATAATATCATGAGAAATGGTATAGCTCTAAACCCCCGGTTTCACATTTTTAATTTTTTGGATCAAATGCATGGGCCCATATTTGCAAGGCAAAGAAAAACAAACTAGAACCCAAAAGTCTTTGCTCTATTCTAGGAGGTTACGATGAAATTTCAGAGGCATGTTGTCTATATGATCCCTCCACTCAAGTGATAGAATGAGGGATGTGGTATTTGATGAAGTTCTTTCTCTTGGTTTGTTAGGATCTTTCCCATTGCTTTCTATCGATGTTTTGCAAATAGTTTCATTGGATCTCTGAAGATGGCCTTCTATGCTGAGCACTTCGTGGATTTGAGGGACGACCTCATTCTTTGACCTCTATACACGTGGCATCATTGGATGCATGGTCTTTGGATTGCCTTGGGCCAAGTAGAAGTGGGTTGACATTGACCTCAAGTGGAGGTTGAGCACCAATTTGACCATTGGGGTAGCTTTTGAGAAAGATTTGCTAGTTGTGTCATCTTTAGGAGGTTGAAACAAAGGAACATTTAATATTCCATTGACCTACTTATTACCAGATCTGAGGAAGGTTCCATTGTGTATTTGGGGAGTCACAGACTCTCTAGTACCTTGACCAAAGATGGTTGGCCTTACACATGAGTTGGCCCTTGAATTCTGTTCCCAAATCCTTGAGCCACCCCTTAGATTGATCTCCACTTGGATGATTACTTCCTCTTTTACGGTGCTACCATAGGGCACCAAGCGACAAATTGATAGCAACCATGCTTCTGGTCCTAGATCAGTGAGGAGGTATGGGGCCGTCCCTACTTCCTAGAGACCTCAATGACACTGTTCTAGACCTCATACTAGAAGTCAGACAGGTCCTTCTAGGCCTTGGTGGTGGGCAGCTTTTCTTCCAGGCCCTCTTTTAGACAGTCCTTTATATTGAATTTCATCCATTTGGCCCTGGATAGGAGAGATGGGCTTGCTGGACCTTGATACATTATGTTAAAAGTTTAGTCCAGGTCTTTGACTTTGGGAATAAGGTATGCTTTTATAGGAGATGCTCTCACACTCCCACTATGTATTGTTTTGATGTACTTAGCAGTCCTTTTGACCTATTTATGGTCACTCAATAGACATTAATAAAATGATCTTATCTCCTGGTACATTTGTCTTCCAGATATGCTCTTAGGGCTTAGTCTCAGTACTTTAAATCATGCATCTTTCTTTTATATAGGAGATAGTTTGTGCTCTCGCATTCATTGTTGTACTTAGCAGTTCGATTGACCTATTTTTGTGGTCATTTGTTGGATAGAAATAAAATTATCTTATGCATGATCTTATCTCCTCCACACTCTAATAATTTTTTCTGGAGTGACAAGTTAGAGGGACATTGATGGTGGTGAGACTCTTACACCTAAAGTCTCTTTTTCTACAATGATTGCACATCCTAATACTCCAGCAGCTGTGAAACTCGATATTTTTGAAGACATTCCTCCATTTACTCCAAAAAGGCCAAGGCCTATGCCCAAACGGACATCATCTACTCTTTCCTTTTCTGCCAGTTTTTTCCCTGAAGGTGAACTTGGTACTCGTTGACATTTACCTACTACACATGCTCTTCTCACCAAGGTTGACATCAACAGTGACTCCTCTACTTATAATCAGGCCAAAAACTCCCTTTAATTGGAATTCGCTATGGTTGCTGGTACGAGGCTCTGATAGAAAATCAAAGGTGGGAGTTGGTTCCCTTACCGAAGGGTCATAATATTGTTGGTTGTAAATGGGTATCTAAAGACCAAATATGGCGCCGATGGACAGATTGATAAGCATATAGCCAAGTTTGTGAAGAAATTCTGCGTTTTACTGTTTGCTGGTTTATGTTTCATTTCGTGGTTTTCACATACAGCCGGTTTTGCATTGGCTGTAGGTTACTTATGAAATTTTACTGAACAATTAAACACACAGTAAAATACACTAACAGGCTGAAAAACACATTTAACAATCACACCATAAAATGATATACTCGGAGATTTTTGGCCAAAATCAAGCCCTGGAAAAACCCCCACGCGGAAAACCAGTTAGAGAGAGAGAGAGATTTTATTATCTTCAGCAAAATATCAGAACAAAAATACAGTGAAAATTTAACTTATCTCCACCCAAGATTTCATCTCAAAATCTTGAAAAACGTGCCCAGCAAATCCTCCTCGATTTTTGTGCCAAAAAATTATGCCTAGAAAACTGTGCCAACAATTTATGCAGTCCGTACACCCTCGATTTCTGTGCTAGTCCGTACCAGCAAGAAATGCAGGCCGTACACACCTCGTTTTTTGTGCAACCCGTACAACAATAAATGCAGGCCGTACACGCCTCGGTTTCTGTGCAATCCGTATAGTCCGTACCAGCACTAAATGCAGACCGTACGCCTCGATTTCTGTGCAGCAATTAATGCAGACCGTACCAGCATTAAATGCAGACCGTACACCTCGATTTTTGTGCAGCAATTAATGTAGACCGTACCAGCATTAAATGCAGACCGTACACCTCGATTTCTGTGCAGTCTCTCTTCTTGGGAATCGTGCCAATGCCCTAGCTCGACCTCCTTCTCTCTCAGCTCAGTCTCTCCTTCTCCAAAAATGAAAAAGTGAAGTGTTTTGCCTCCCTCAACCCTTTTTGTCTAAACCCTAAGTGGGAATCTAATCCAACGGTGGAGAAAGATCCAATCCAATGGCTAAGATTCAATGAGAGTAAAAATCACATTTATTTAAATCACTTAAATAAATTTACTCACCCACTTAAATTTATCAAAAAGTGACTTTAACTTTATAAAGTCTCATTAAGTTGCTTTTAATGTGAGGGTCACCTTTTTCCCTTTTCTAAGTGACTTAGGCAAAAGAGTCACTTAGGGAACAAATTCCTAGGTACAAAACTAACACTCCCTCTTCCCAAGTGGCTTTCCAAGATAAAGCATGCTGCTATAGATATCACTGCCCTGATAGAAGAATACCAAGCAACTGGAGCAAATGTTTCATCATAGTCAACTCCCTCAACCTGTGAGAACCCCCGCGCCACAAACCGAGCCTTGTACTTCTCCACACTGCCATCCGCAGCATGCTTTATCTTGGAAAGCCACTTGGAAGTCACAACTGACTTCCCCTCAGGTCTCGGCACTATCTCCCAAGCATCATTCTTCATGATGGAATGGTACTCTTCCATCATGGCATCTGTCCATACCTGATGCTGGGAAGCCTCCTCAAATGTGGATGGCTCATAGTCACGAAGACTCGCAACAAGGGCCATACCATCCCTGTCTGGCACCACACCATACCTGTCTGGCTCCACCACTGTCCTGATCTGCTCCTGGGGCCTACCAAATGCCTCTGCATCCTTCAAGGTCTCCTGAAGCCACTTGGGCTTCCTCTTCCTTGAAGACTGCTCCTCCCAAACTTGTCTTGGGCTCTCCTCATCTGAGGAAGTCCCAGTACTTGAAGGTCCAACACCCCGAGGACCAGTACCTGAGATCTGAGGACTCAACCCTTGGCTCGGAAAACCAAGCTCTGATACCATGAAGAAATTCTGCGTTTTACTGTTTGCTGGTTTATGTTTCATTTCGTGGTTTTCACATACAGCCGATTTTGCATTGGCTGTAGGTTACTTATGAAATTTTAGTGAACAATTAAACACACAGTAAAATACACTAACAGGCTGAAAAACACATTTAACAATCACACCATAAAATGATAGACTCAGAGATTTTTGGCCAAAATCAAGCCTTGGAAAAACACCCACGGGGAAAACCAGTTAGAGAGAGAGAGAGATTTTATTATCTTCAGCAAAATATCAGAACAAAAATACAGTGAAAATTTAACTTATCTCCACCCAAGATTTCATCTCAAAATCTTGAAAAACGTGCCCAGCAAATCCTCCTCGATTTCTGTGCCAAAAAAATTCTGCCTAGAAAACTGTGCCAGCAATTTATGCAGTCTGTACACCCTCGATTTCTGTGCCAGTCCGTACCAGCAATAAATGTAGGCCGTACACACATCGGTTTCTGTGCAATCCGTACAACAATAAATGCAGGCCGTACACACCTCGGTTTCTGTGCAATACGTACAGCCCGCACCAGCATTAAATGCAGACCGTACACATCGATTTATGTGCAGGAATTAATGCAGATCGTACCAGCATTAAATGCAGACCGTACACCTCGATTTCTGTGCAACAATCAATGCAGACCGTACCAGCATTAAATGCAGACCGTACCAGCATTAAATGCAAATCGTACACATCGATTTCTGTGCAGCAATTAATGCAGACTGTACCAGCATTAAATGCAGACTGTACACCTTGATTTATGTGCAGTCTCTCTTCTTGGGAATTGTGCCAATGCCCTAGCTCGACCTCCTCCTCTCTCAGCTTAGTCTCTCCTTCTCCAAAAATGAAAAAGTGAAGTGTTTTGCCTCCCTCAACCCTTTTTGTCTAAACCCTAAGTGGGAATCTAATCCAACGGTGGAGAAAGATCCAATCCAATGGCTAAGATCCCCAGATAGTAATGCATCAGTCCAATGTCTGTAATCTCGTACTCCGATTCTAGATCTCTCTTGCAATGTGCAATGAGATGCTCATCACCTGTGATAAATAGATCATCAGCATATAGCAGAAGAATGAGCGGATCTCCTCCAACCACAATGAAGTATAGGTTGGGATCAGCCTCACTCTTCTGGAATCCCATCGATGTCAAGTAAGTATCAAACCTGGAGTACCAAGCTCTAGGAGCTTGCTTCAGTCCGTACAAGGCTTTCCTCAGCCTGCACACATGAGAATCTCTCCCATGGATCTCAAATTCCTGTGGCTGCTCTAAATATACCTCCTCCTGCAGAAGACCATTGAGAAATGCAGTCTTCACATCCATCTGGTGGATCTTCCAACCCATCTCTGCTGCTATAGATATAACTTCCTTGATAGAAGAATACCGAGCAACTGGAGCAAATGTCTCATCATAGTCAACTCCCTCAACCTGTGAGAACCCCCGCGCCACAAACTGAGCCTTGTACTTCTCCACACTGCCATCCGCAGCATGCTTTATCTTGTAAAGCCACTTGGAAGCCACAACTGACTTCCCCTCAGGTCTCGGCACTATCTCCCAAGCATCATTCTTCATGATGGAATGGTACTCTTCCATCATGGCATCTGTCCATACCTGATGCTGGGAAGCCTCCTCAAATGTGGATGGCTCATAGTCACGAAGACTCGCAACAAGGGCCATACCATCCTTGTCTGGCACCACACCATACCTGTCTGGCTCCACCACTGTCCTGATCTGCTCCTGGGGCCTACCAAATGCCTTTGCATCCTTCAAGGTCTCTTGAAGCCACTTGGGCTTCCTCTTCCTTGAAGACTGCTCCTCCCAAACTTGTCTTGGGCTCTCCTCATCTGAGGAAGTCCCAGTACTTGAAGGTCCAACACCCCAAGGACCAGTACCTGATGAACCTGAGATCTGAGGACTCAACCCTTGGCTCGGAAAACCAAGCTCTGATACCATGAAGAAATTCTGCGTTTTACTGTTTGCTGGTTTATGTTTCATTTCGTGGTTTTCACATACAGCCAATGAGCCGATTTTGCATTGGCTGTAGGTTACTTATGAAATTTTAGTGAACAATTAAACACACAGTAAAATACACTAACAGGCTGAAAAACACATTTAACAATCACACCATAAAATGATAGACTCAGAGATTTTTGGCCAAAATCAAGCCTTGGAAAAACACCCACAGGGAAAACCAGTTAGAGAGAGAGAGAGATTTTATTATCTTCAGCAAAATACCAGAACAAAAATACAGTGAAAATTTAACTTATTTCCACCCAAGATTTCATCTCAAAATCTTGAAAAACGTGCCCAGCAAATCCTCCTCGATTTCTGTGCCAAAAAAATTCTGCCTAGAAAACTGTGCCAGCAATTTATGCAGTCCGTACACCCTCGATTTCTGTGCCAGTCCGTACCAGCAATAAATGTAGGCCGTACACACCTCAGTTTATGTGCAATCCGTACAGCAATAAATGCAGGCCGTACACACCTCAGTTTCTGTGCAATACGTACAGTCCGCACCAGCATTAAATGCAGACCGTACACATCGATTTCTGTGCAGCAACTAATGCAGATCGTACCAGCATTAAATGTAGACCGTACACCTCGATTTCTGTGCAGCAATCAATGCAGACAGTACCAGCATTAAATGCAGACCGTACCAGCATTAAATGCAAATCGTACACATCGATTTCTGTGCAGCAATTAATGCAGACCGTACCAGCATTAAATGCAGACCGTACACCTTGATTTATGTGCAGTCTCTCTTCTTGGGAATCGTGCCAATGCCCTAGCTCGACCTCCTTCTCTCTCAACTCAGTCTCTCCTTCTCCAAAAATGAAAAAGTGAAGTGTTTTGCCTCCCTCAACCCTTTTTGTCTAAACCCTAAGTGGGAATCTAATCCAACGGTGGAGAAAGATCCAATCCAATGGCTAAGATTCAATGAGAGTAAAAATCACATTTATTTAAATCACTTAAATA
The DNA here is from genome assembly GCA_001517045.1 of Pseudotsuga menziesii. NCBI lineage: Eukaryota > Viridiplantae > Streptophyta > Pinopsida > Pinales > Pinaceae > Pseudotsuga > Pseudotsuga menziesii. The sequence goes on along the minus strand of LPNX010318922.1, from coordinate 460,861 downwards.
AATTTACTCACCCACTTAAATTTATCAAAAAGAGACTTTAACTTTATAAAGTCTCATTAAGTAGCTTTTAATGTGAGGGTCACCTTTTTCCCTTTTCTAAGTGACTTAGGCAAAAGAGTCACTTAGGGAACAAATTCCTAGGTACAAAACTAACAGTTTGTTGTGAAAGGCTTCTCACAGAAAGAAGGTATTGATTACAATGAAACATTTTCTTCAGTTGCTAGGATGGACTATATTCGTATGATTTTATCTATGGCTACTTCACAGAGATGGGAGGTTCATCAGATAGATGTCGAAAGTGCTTTCCTTCATGTCAATCTTCAAGCAGAAATCTATATGCAGCAACCACCAGGCTTTGCTCCTGAAGGTTCAACACCACGAGTCTGTCGACTTAAGAAATCTTTATTTGGAGTCTGGACTAAAGCAGGCACCTTGCACTTGGTATCGGAAGATCCATAATGTTTTTCTTAGCTGTGGATTTTCTCGTTATGAGAGTCAGCTTGATCTTTACATTTGTCATCATGATGATCAAATCCGTATTATTGTGCTGTGTGGACGATATGATTTTGACTGAAAACTTGATCTCCCAGTTTAAAGAATAGAAGCCAAACCTTCAGTAGTCATTTTAAATGACTGATATTGGTCTGCTTAACTACCTTTTAGGAATTCATATTACTCGGCCCACCCCCAGGATCTCTCTTTCAACCTCAATATGCTTTGGATTTGCTGCAACACTTTCAGGATGGAGGATTGTAAGCCACTTAGCACCCCTCTTGCCATTGGGTTGAAGGTTCATGCAAATTGCCCCTCTCCTTTATTTGATGCTACTTAGTACTATCTATAGACTAGCACTTTGTAGTTACCTCATTCATGCTTGACCAGATATTCTCTCTGCCGTCAGTTTGTGTTCCCAGAATTTGCAGGAAGTTCTTACCTTTCTCATCCCTGGAATTCTCCTCTATGGGTCATTGTGTCCCTGGATTCTTAGAGGCTCTGGACCAATTGGCTCAGAGGGGAAGCCTCCGCCCTCATTTATCCATTGCCACCTTCCTTGGCTTTTCGGCCTGACAGTTGGGGCTGTATTGGAAATGCCCTATACTCATCTTGCTGCTCAATTCCCATACAGTCTGACTCTTTGCATCTTCCCTCATTTGTTGGTTGGTTCCATCTGGAAAACGAAAGGGGTTATCAGAATCAACTCTGTATATACTAAGTGCCACCTGTGTTTATTTGAGCAGGTTAGGGAGGAGCTATAGGAGGAAGATGGAGATACAGAGTCAGGGATGCAATTTTCGGGCCATGATGGTGAATCATATGTTCTCACAAGGAAATTTTTAGAGGTGTGCAAATTGGAGATTTCCCTTTCTAGATTGTTATGGCCAGATTGCGGACAAGTCTACTCGCTTGTGTCAGCCAACTCCCGAGCCAATGTAGGCAGTCCCTACCATGATTACACTTAACTTGCTCATGTCTCATTCAAGACATTTAAAAGGAGCTGCCCTGCAACCTGACTTGTTAGCCTGGCTTCCTTTCACATTGTCCGAAGCCACCACCTCCTCTGATATATAAAAATATAGATAACATAATAAGACATATAACTATATATAAACATTAAGTATCAATTTTGATTTAAATATTAATATATATTAATACTAATAATCAATAAATAGAAATGATTAATTAATTAATTTGAAAAAGTAAAGAGATGTCTGATGTACCCTTTCATTTAAAAATGCACAATAAGGCTTATATAAAGCCATACCAATGTAATTGTAAATCGACACATCTTATATCTTTTATCATTTTACATTATATTTAATTCATGGAATATTTATATCACTTACACTGGGTCTTAGCGTAAGAAACATATTTTTACCGTTTCATTGGTATCAGAGCCTCTTCTTGGGCAGATTCCGGCTTGTGGCCAATATTTTCTGGAGCTTCTCCAAAACTGGGTCTTTGACCCGCATAGGTTTTTGACCAACCCTTATATATATGCTATATTATTATATTAATAATAATATTTATTATTTTTAAAGTTCTAAGTGCTCCCCATTAGAAAAAAAAATATTATTATTTTAAACAATAATAATAATTATTAATTAGTCATTACAATTATTATTTAATACTAAAAAAAGAAAGAAGACCAAGAAGATATTAAAAATAGTAGAAATCAAGTCCCGGAAGATATTGAAGAAGTCATTGAATCCCATTGTGGATTTGTTGAAGAAATTATGGATTCCATTTATAAATCCAAATTTTGGACTAAGTGTCCTTATTGCGAAATGGAATTCCAATTTTTGACATTTTTTAAGAATGGCATGTTAATTTTGTACCTAGGGAAGTGTTCTCCTAAGTGACTTTAGCCTTAGTCACTTCGTGAAGGGAAATAAAGTGAACCTTGCATTAAATGACTTAAGTGACATTTAATTTGACTTTAGAGCATTAAAGTCAGTTTTTGATAAATTTAAGTGGGTGAGTGAAATTAATATTTTAGAAATAAAATACGAGCAATTAATTTCAACCGTCGATCTAATTCATTCTCAGCCTTTGGATTAGATGCCTTTTCACCTACCTAGGGTTATGAGCAAAAAGCAAGGGAAAGGCAAAAGCATTATTCATTCTTGTGAGAAGAAGGAAGTGGAGAGAGTTGAAGAGAGAAGGGCACGATTTTCGAGGCAACCTGCTAGAGAAGATTTTGGTGGGCACGATTATCGAGGAGCATTTATTGTTGCACAGATCTTGAGGAGAAAGGTACGACCTGCATTTATTGTTGGCACAAGAATTGAGGAGAAAGTACGGCCTGCATTTAATGCTGGCACATAAATGGAGGAGAAAGAGTACGGTTCCATATAGTACGGATTTGGCACTGTTTTCGAGGTAAATCTCAGGCACGAATTTTGAGGAAAGATACAACACGTTTCTTGAGGGATCACCATTAAATTTATGGCACAAATTTCGAGGTGTGCGATTGCATTTATTACAGACCGTACAATATGGATTTTTGGGTCAGTTTGACACAAAAATCGAGAACAACAGTTTGCTGTTCATGCACAAAAATCGAGGAAGGAAGAGCAGTGATTTCTAGGCACGTTTTTCGAGACTGAAATTGCACGGAAACTGAGGCAGCTCTTGCACAGAAATCGAGGCAGCTTGCTGGGTCAATTTTTTGGGTTGAGATAAGTTGGATTTTTTACTGTAAATGAATGGCTGATTTTTATCTTGAAGAAATAATAAATTCTCTCTCTCTTTGACTGGTTTTCCCCTTGTGGTTTTTTCTAGGGCCATTGGCCAAAGATTACTGTGTTCTGTGTGTTGAATGGCGCGCTGATTATTTATTTTCTGTTAGTGAAAAAGTGAAGTTACAACAATGTTTTAAGTCTGAAAAATTAATGTTTTATTTTCAGCATTTTATTTTTCTGAGAATGAAATAAACTGAGACAATTTTTACTTATAAACTGAAGGCTAAAAACTAGAGAAAAATCTACATGCTATCAGAGCTGAGTGGGGCAGAAAATTAAATATTTGCAGACTGATAGTCATTTCCAGAATTCAAAAAAAACTTTTGTGGCAGTGGTACATTTTGTTGAAACTTGTTCTTTGAGAAAAATGACTTTCGTTGGGTTGAGAATTGAGGATAATTTGGATGGGGCAGCGAACTTTGTCTCATGGAAGGCCTGGATTTTGCTTTTATTGAGAGACAATGAGCTGTGGGATGAGGTTGTTAATAACACTACAACTCACCCCATTGTCATTCTCAGTGCTACTGCTGATCCAGCAGCAACAACTGCCTTTGAGAAGAAGGATATTAAAGCCATGAGGATTATTTTATTTGCTGTTAAAGACCATGTTATTCGCACATTTCAGCGAAGGATCATGCACATGAGATGTGGAGTGCTTTGACTGGGTTATTTCAGAGTTCTAATGAGAATAGGAAGATGGTTCTTAGGGAGAGGTTGAAGAATATCAAGATGGGCAAAGGTGAGGTGTGTATGACTTATCTTACTAGGATCTCTCAGGTGAGAGATGAGCTTGCAGCTGTGGGGGTGGTGGTTACTGGTCCTGAGCTAGTGCGTACAGCCTTGAATGGGGTGACTGCACCTTGGGCTGTGTTTGTAGAGGGTTTGGTGGCTAGAGAGAACTTACCATCTTGGGACAGGGTCTGTGATGATTTTGTTCAGGAGGAGACTCGGAGGGGTTTCTTGCAGTGCAATAGTTCTACTAGTAGACAGGATGAGGAGGATGTGGCATTGACAACGAAGGGGAAGAAGAAGAACAAGAAGGGTCCCAAGAAGGGTGGGGCCAAGCAGCAACAGGACGGGCATAAGAAGGATCTGAGCACTGTAAAGTGCTTTGCATGTGACAAGATGGGACACTATGCTGCAACGTGTCCTAACAAGAAGAAGAAGCAACAACAGACAACAGCTTCTGCGGAAGTCGATGACTTTGCCGTGAGATTTCATAGTGAGTTTTCACTATGCACTGGGCATGTTGAGATTGAGAGCATCTATTCTCACCAGTGCGGATGTTGACAAACAGAGGGAGTTTTCCCTGGTGACAAACCATTCTTACAGTGCATCTACTTTCGGCACTTGGTATATAGAGCGCGGAGCCTCGAGTCACATGACAGGTGCTTGTGAGATGTTCTTCGAGCTTTCACAGACAGAGACATATGTGGAGGTTGTGTTGGGAGATGACTCAGCAATCAGAGCTATTGGGCATGGAATCATTACATTTCAGAGGGAGTCCATGAGTCCCATGGTGTTACGAGATGTATTGTATGTACCTAGGCTAAAGAAGAACCTAGTGGCAGTTTCCATGATTGAGGATCAGGGTCTTGTGGTGTCTTTCCTAGATGGACACGTGCATATTCCCAAGACTGTAGGACCATCTGCTTCAGTTACCATTGGAGTGAGATGTAGGAAACTGTATAGGCTCTTGTTTCAGCCTCAGCTGGCCTTGGCACATAGCAGCAGCAGTGAGCTTTGGCATAGGAGGATGGCTCACTTGCATCATCCAACCTTGGGGTTGTTGAGACACATGGTTACATGATTACAACCGGAGTTCAGCACAGGGCAGAGTGATGTGTGCAGGGGATGTGCTTTGGGAAAGTACACCAAGACTGCTTTTTTGAGCAGTGTTAGCATGTCAACAGGGACCCTTGACTTGATACATTCAAACTTATGCGGACCTATGTCTTCTGTGTCCTTGAGAGGATACGAGTATTATGTGACATTCATTGATGACCATTCCAGGAAGACATGGATCTACTTTCTGGAGAGCAAGAAGTCTGAGGAAGTCTTGCAGAGGTTCCAAGAGTTCAAAGCTCTTGTGGAGAACCAAACAAGGAGGAAGATCCGAGTTCTTAGATCAGAGAACGGGGGTGAGTATACCTCCAAGGATTTTGATGGATTTTGCAGATAGGAGGGTATCAGGAGACAGTTGACAGTTCCGTATACTCCAGAGCAGAATGGAGTAGCAGAGAGGAAGAATAGGTCCATTGTTGGAGCGGCCCGAGCTATGCTACATGACCAGTCACTTCCTTTCTTTCTCTGGGCTGAGGCTTGCAGGACCACTGTATATCTTCAGGACAGGAGTCCCCATCGTGCAGTGGGGAATATGACACCTGAGGAGTGCTTTTCAGGTAAGAATCCTGAAGTTAGCCATTTTCGAATATTTGGTAGTCTGACTTACTCTCATGTCCCTTTAAAGAAGAGGACAAAGTTGGAGCCCACTGCAGAGAAGGGCATCTTTGTGCGCTATGATGAGACTTCGAAGGCCTTTCGTATTTATCTTCCCTCTCAAAGGAAAGTGGTGGTGAGAATGGATGTGAAGTTTGAGGAGGAGCGGGCCTTCAGGAAGTCGAGAGAGTCATAGCAGGGAGAGCAGCAGGTCCCTGCACCTCAGGTCATTTCATAGGTTCCATCTACGCAGCAGTCAGGATCACAGGTTTCCGGGGTTACATGACCGCACAGTGTTGGCACAGGTTCACCAGGTTCAGTGGTTCGGCCAGCAGGGTCTTCGGGGATACGTGGTGGGTCTACTATTACAAGCATAGTGGAAAAAATCGTCGATTTTTCGGCGATGTCCTGAAAAATCGCGATTTTTTTTGGCTGCCCATTTTTCGGCCCGAAAAAATCAGACATCGCAAAAATCGCGAAAAAATCGGAAATTATCAACAAATAGGAGAAAAATCAGTAAGCAAATTTTGACCCTATTGAAGTACAAAATTTGCATTTTTTAATGCTTGCCGTGGTTTGCCAATTTTTTCGTCGATGTTGCCGAGAAGATGTTTTCTGGACCCTCACCGATTTTTTGCCGATGCCGATTTTTTGCACTATGATTACAGGTACACCTTATAGAGGATCAGGATCAGGATCAGGATTACAGGGTACACCTGGTGTTGGTACACCAGCTTCAGGTTCACGAGATACTGGGGTTTCCACCTCTGGTAGATCTTCAGATGATGACCGACCAGTGTGGGAGCAACCTCCAAGTACGAAGGCACCTAAGTGGCTTCGAGATACCTTGAAGGAAGCTCAGGAGTTTGGGGCACCCAGGGAAGATGTGAGGGTCATCAAGATGCCTGACAGATTGGGCATGTTCTTGGTGGCTAGTACACGATATTTTGAGCCTTATACTTTGAGGAGGCCTCCCAGCATTCGGTTTGGAGAGATGCCATGATGGATGAGTACCATTCCATCATGAAGAATGATGTATGAGAGATTGTTCTGAGACCTGAGGGGAAGTCAATGGTGACTTCTCGGTGGCTTTACAAGCTAAAGCATGCAACGGATGGGAGTGTGGAGAAGTACAAAGCCTGGTTTGTAGCATGGGGGTTTTCACAGGTTGAGGGTATTGATTATGATGGCGCCGGTTGCTCGGTATACTTCTATCAGGGGCTTGATCTCCATTGCAGCGGAAATGGGTTGGAAGATCCATCAGATGGATGTGAAGACCACATTTCTCGATGGGATCATACAGGAGGAGATTTACATTGAGCAGCCTCAGGGCTTTGAGATTCATGAGAAGGCCCTTTATGGGCTAAAGCAAGCTCCAAGAGCTTGGTACTCTAGGATCGATTCTTACTTGCTGAGTATGGGGTTTCAGAAGAGTGAAGCAGATCCGAATCTCTACTTCATCATGGTTGGAGATGATTCGCTTGTTCTTCTACTATATGTTGATGATTTGTTTACCACAGGGAGAGAGAGACCCATTGTAGCTTGCAAGAAGGATCTTGCAGCAGAGTACGAGATGACTGATATTGGGTTGATGCATTATTTCTTGGGATTGGAGGTTTGGCAAGAGCCTGGACATATTTTCCCGGGGCAGGGAAAGTATGCAATTGATATTTTGAGGAGATTTAGGATGGAGGATTGCAGGTCTATGTTGACACCTATGATCACTAACTGGAAGAAGATTCATGCTTCTGAGGGAGAGTTGGTGGATCCTACTTTATACCGTCAGCTTATTGGGTCATTGATGTATCTGGTCAACACTCGGCCAGATTTGTGTTTTGCAGTGAACACTCTTAGCCAGTTCATGGTAGCCTAGGAGTGTGCATTGGGCCGCTGCAAAACATGTGTTGCATTATCTATCAGGGACGATGGATTTTGGTTTGGACTACAGGAGGTCAGAGGGGATCAGGTTGGTTGGTTATACAGACTCAGATTGGGCAGGCAGTGTGGCAGACCGGAAGAGCACTTCTGGATGTTGTTTCAGTTTGGGCTCGGCAACAGTGTCGTGGTTTAGCCGGAAGCAGAAATCCGTTGCATTGAGTTTTGCTAAGTTTGAGTATATGGCAGCTAGTTGGGCCAGCTGCGAGGCCTTGTGGCTTCGCAAGTTGCTGGTGAATCTATTTGGTCAGGAGCTTAGGCGTACGGTGATTTACTGTGACAATCAGAGTTGTATCCAGCACTTTGAGAATCCAGTTTTCCATGACAGGTCAAAGCACATTGAGATAGATATCATTTCATCCGAGACTATGTTTAGAGAGGGGCAGTTATGCTTCAGTGTATTTCCACTGATGAGCAGGTAGCAGACATACTGACGAAGTCTTTGGGGAGGGGCAAGTTTGTCTTCTTTAGGGACATGTTGGGAGTGGTGTAGAACACCTTCCTCGGTAAGAGGGAGTATTAATTTTGTACCTAGGGAAGTGTTCCCCTAAGTGACTTTAGTCTTAGTCACTTAGTGAAGGGAAATAAAGTGAACCTTGCATTAAATGACTTAAGTGACATTTAATTTGACTTTAGAGCATTAAAGTCAGTTTTTGATAAATTTAAGTGGGTGAGTGAAATTAATATTTTAGAAATAAAATATGAGCAATTAATTTCAACCGTCGATCTAATTCATTCTTAGCCTTTGGATTAGATGCCTCTTCACCTACCTAGGGTTATGAGCAAAAAGCAAGGGAAAGGCAAAAGCATTATTCATTCTTGTGAGAAGAAGGAAGTGGAGAGAGTTGAAGAGAGAAGGGCACGATTTTCGAGGCAACCTGCTAGAGAAGATTTTGGTGGGCACGATTATCGAGGAGCATTTATTGTTGCACAGATCTTGAGGAGAAAGGTAAGACCTGCATTTATTGTTGGCACAAGAACCGAGGAGAAAGTATGGCCTGCATTTAATGCTGGCACAAAAATCGAGGAGAAAGAGTACAGTTCCGTACAGTACGGATTTGGCACTGTTTTTGAGGTAAATCTCAGGTACAAATTTCGAGGAAAGGTACCTGTTTCTTGAGGCAACATCATTAAATTTTTGGCACAGATTTCGAGGTGTATGGCTGCATTTATTACAGACCGTACAGTACGGATTTTGGGTCAATTTGGAACAAATATCGAGAACAATAGTTTGCTGTTCATGCACAGAAATCGAGGAAGGAAGAGCAGTGATTTCCATGATTTCTAGGCACGTTTTTTGAGACTGAAATTGTACAAAAACCAAGGCAGCTCTTGCACAGAAATCGAGGCAGCTTGCTAGGTCAGTTTTCTGGGTTGAGATAAGTTGGATTTTTGACTGTAAATGAATGGTTGATTTTTATCTTGAAGAAATAATAAATTCTCTCTCTCTGACTGGTTTTCCCCTTGTGGTTTTTTCCAGGGCCTTTGGCCAAAAAGTACTGTGTTCTGTGTGTTGAATTGCGTGCTGATTATTTATTTTCTGTCAGTGAAAAAGTGAAGTTACAGTACTGTTTTAAGTCTGCAAAATTAATGTTTATTTCCAGCATTTTATTTTTCTGAGAATGAAATAAACTGAGACAATTTTTACTTATAAACCGGAGGCTGAAAACTAGAGAAAAATCTACATGACAATCGCTCATGTCCAATATGTGGTAAATATTTTATTATGAAAGATGATCAAGGTAACTCACAGATGCAATTACAGAAATTGGAAAGCGAATTAGGATACTACAAGGAAAGCAATAAAAATCTACAATTTGAGATGAGTAAGCAGATCATTCTTCATACGTTGATAGAACAAGAGAATCATCACTCAAAAGATCAAAATAAAAAACTAGAAAAAGCTAATGAAGATATCAAGAAACTATTATCAACTAAGAATGAAGAAATATCTCGATTAAAAATTCACAACGAAGACCTTAAAGACAAAATCAAAAAGTTCGAAGATAACAAAGAATCATTGTGTAGAAGTGATAACGATTTAGAAGAAGACATAAAACGTTTAAAAAAGCTCATCATGGACAATGATGATGAAATGGCTCAAATCCATAGAAAGCTAAAACGTCAAGAATTAGAGATATGTCGACATTAGCGACATAAGGAAGAACTCCAACAAAAGTATGACGACACTAAAAAGAAGCACAAGCTAGAAATTGCGAAAGTCAATGGCAAATTAGCAAGCAATACCGAAGAACTATTTCGACTAAGAATTCATAACAAGGCATTACTTACGAAAGTCAAGAAACTAAAAAATAGTCAGAAGATGGAACTTTCCAATGAAGACCTTGAAGGAAGAATACTAAAACAGCAAGAAGAAAACCATCGCCAGAGAAATCTTAATCAAGAACTAGAGGAACAAATCAAGAAGTTAAAAGATGACAAACAATCGCAAGACGAAAGGTTCAAGAAGGCTCAGAATAATAATAATCTATTAGAGAACAAATTAGTTCAAATCCAGAAGGAAGCATCTAGACTCTCTGGAAAACAAATTCAAGTTGAGAAAGAAGAAACAAATACAAATTCGGTCCCCATTACACTTCAAAAGGAAATCAGTCCAGTAGAAAAGCAAACAACAAGAACTCCTTATCAACACCCAATTTACAAAAAACATTTTGACGTATGATAGGGTCAAAATGCACATAAAAAAAGGAGTTATGATTTTAGAAGAGAAAGAAAACAAAATGAACAAGCTAAGCAAAAAACAAGAAGTTCCATCCAACAAAGCGATCAACAAACAACTCCAATGAAGATAGATCTCGGATGGACCACTTAATGAATAATGCGACATTTTTTTCTTGTGTATTCATAACTTGTATCGTCATGTTTCGTCAAGTGTCGCAATTATTAACACAAAAGATGGAGAGATGACATTACAAGCAAGAAATCAGATGTAAGTTGTGTCTTCAATAAGCTTTGAGGACAAAGCTTACCTTAAGAGGAAGACAATGTTGTATAAAAATATATATAACATTACGACATATAACTATATATAATTATTAAGCATCAATATTAATTATTAATACTAATATATATTAATATTAATAATTAATAAATAGAAATGATTAATTAATTAATTAGAAAAAGTAAAGAGATGTACCCTTTCATTTGAAAAGGCACGATAAGGCTTATATAAAGCCATACCAATGTAATTGTAAATCAACACATCTTATATCTTTTATCATTTTACATTATATTTCATTCATGGAATATTTATATTATTTACACTGGGTTTTCCCGTAAGAAACAAATTTCTACTGTTTCATCGTCCTTAGGAAGTATATTATGTGTTCTCATATGGGAGCTCCATTGGAGGTTCTTTTTCTCCTTGGTGAGGTGTCAAGGGGAGCTCTGCCTTGTCAGGGCCTTCTCTGTGTGCTTTGTATTCTTATTGTAATTCAAGCCTCAGCTATTCTGCAAAATGAAAAACAAAAAAAGGAAAGAGAAAACTTCGACATCCAAGGGTGTAGAGCTTTGTGGAATCCCAATCTCAACTCTGCATTCATCTTTTCAATTATCGCATTGTGAAGTAAGATGTTCTTTTATGCACTCTAGTCAACATTGGTTAAATTTTATAAGAAGAAGAAGCATGGGTTTACTGCCATAATCTTTTCCCTCTTTAAATTCTTTCCATCTCTGTGAGCCTTAAGGTACCGAGTCCATAATGACCGCATTGTTTGTACTTTGTTATGTTTGCAGGTCGCCATTTAGATGACACATGGACAGCATCTGTGACAGATAATCTTGCAGATGGTGTAAGATGGAAACAGGTAAACAGTGGCATTCCAAGTGGGCGTTTTGGACAAAGTTGTACAGTTGTGGGAGATTTGCTAGTTCTCTATGGAGGTATAAATGATAATGGGATACGCCAAAATGACACATGGACAGGACAGGTAATATATGATGAAACTTCAAATGGACGAATATCATGGAAGCTGTTAGAAGTTGCTGCTGCACCAGCTCCTCGAGGAGCACATGCAGGCTGCTTTGCTGGGGACAACAGAATTGTGGTTTATGGAGGCATTGGACTAAATGGTCTAAGATTGAATGACACCTGGGTGTTGGATCTTACTGAAGGCCAAAAGCCATGTTGGCATGAAATTGAAACACTGGTGTCACCACCTGCCCGTTCAGGTCACACACTTACATGGATTGGTGGAAATCGCATAATCTTATTTGGAGGCAGAGGAATCCATTATGAAGTTCTAAATGATGTTTGGATGTTTGATATGGAAGGCAGTTGCCCAGAGTGGGTTGAACTTTGTGCTCATGAACCTAATCCACCAAATGGAATTCCAGAACCTCGTTCGGGTCATTCTTCTACCTCAATGTTTGGAGGAAGAGTCCTCATTTATGGAGGTGAAGATACACATAGATGCAGGAAAGATGATGTCTGGATACTTGATCCAACTGCAGGGAATTTTGTTGACACTTCAGCATCTTGCACTTCAAGCCCAGATATAAGGGTTCCTGAAAGTACTCCAAAAAATTCAGCTCATAAGATGTGGAAGAAACTCAAACAGAAGGGAAGCCCACCAAAAGAGAGATCTTTTCATGCAGCATGTGCTATTGATTGTGGGCGTTCCATACTTATTTCTGGGGGGATGGTTGATGGTGAAATTCATCAAACTGTGGCTTTTGGACTAGGCTTTAATGCTGAGCTCTATCTACTGGAGCTAGTTTCTTAAACAAGGTGTGTGTGTTGCTGAGAATACTACTATACATCTAACTAAAAAATTGTATGTAGCATGCAGCATAAATAAGCATTTTGTATATCTGTTTCAAAGGTTCAAAATTCTCCTTCAAATTTCCGTCCTTGGAATGGACATCCAGATCTTATCAGAACTCTCCAGATGTTTTCTAACAATATGTCCATCCACTCTGTCATGCATTCAGTAAACGATGTATTGGTTTGCTAGATGTGGTGCCCTTTTGTACATATATTTCGAAGCTTCCAAATCTACTTCAAGTTTTGGTCCTTTGAATTTAGGATGGACATCCGGATCTGATGTGTAAGATGTTCATCCAGTCCAGCAATGCATTTCATAATAAATCATGTATCAATTTGTTGACATGGTGTTGCAAGTTGTATGGTTATACATGCTGTGACACACATACATACTTATTTCCTAATTAGTTCCTCTACTGATGCAAGGCACTTTATCCCATGTGATCTCTTCTGGCAATTTATAGTAATTCACTTACAAATGTTGCTTTCTGTGATCCCTTTTACAAAAGAAAATTAGAGGTAAAGAGAGCAATATGACTGAAAACTCATCTCTGTCACACATTCAGTAAATGATGTCTTGGTTTGTTAGATGCAGTGTCCTTTTGTACATATATTTCAAAGCTTCCAAATCTACTTCAAGTTTTGGTCCTTTGAAGTTAGGATGGACATCTGGATCTGATTGAAACTGTCTGAAGGTTGTGTAAGATGTTCATCCAGCTCAGCAATGCATTTCATAATAAAATCATGTATTGATTTGTTGACATGGTGTTGCAGGTTGTATGGTTATACATGCTTAAATATGCTATGGCACACACTTATTTCCTAATTAGTTCCTCTTCTGATGCAAGGCAATTTATCCCACATGATCTCTTCTGGCAATTTATACTAATTCATTTACAAATGTCGCTTTCTGTGATTGCTTTTCACAAAAGAAATTTAGAGGTAAAGACAGCAATATGATTGAAAACTCTGTGCATGTCTGCTTAATGTAATGTGGGAAACTTTTTTTGTTCTCAAGAAGTAGAATAGATTCAATTTGAACTTATTGTAGTTGAGGACAACAACATTAAAAGCTTTAACAGATTAATGCTGGTGAGAAAATCAGTAGTTTATAATTTTTATCCAGTCTCTTATTAAAGAACTTTCCCTAGATTCCAAAGCTTGTTGCAAGTACTAAGGAAATTTGGATGTTAGTGAGTAGAAAGGTCAATCCCTTTGACTGTGAGGGTTATTACAAATTAGTTAGCAGTTCCCCTTTCTAACTAACAAGGTTACGTAGTTGACATGCACGATGATGACTAGTCTAGTAAGTCTCATTCTCATATGGTTTGCTGGTCAAATTATTTAGAAAAATGTTAGTGCATCAAGAGAGCATAAGAAAACTTCTGTGAATTTCAACCCTAGTAGTATATTTCATTAGCAAATTACAACAGCCAATAAAATAAGCTAGGCCAAAACATGACTGGGTCAAATCTGAATCCCTATTAAAAAGAATGAAAAATCTAGCCAGTCCATGCCCCTAGTCCAGGTTCCTAGCCTATAGAAAACTTGCAAACAAAACACTGTCAGCCAGCCTTTGATCATCCTTTATCTTAAGCCTTATCAGGAATCTCAGAAATCCCAACCTATCAGCTGATGACAAGTTGTCTGCCCTACTTGATAATTTACATCATCTTTTGAGACATAAGCTCCCTTCCTCAATGCTCCGCAAGAAAAACACAACCAAAGAAGAATATTCAGAAAGCACACCCTAGTTTATATCTCATATCCAATCTCTTATTGATGAACTTTCCGTAGATTCCAAAGCTTGTAGTGCAAGTACTGAGGAAATTTGGATGTTAGTGAGTAGAAAGCTCAATCCTTTTGACTGTGAGGGTTATTATAAATTAGTTGGTATAAGTTCTCCTTTTTAACTAACGTTACAGAGTTGACATGCATGATGCTGACTAGCACAGCGAGTTATCAAATGATTTTCTGGTCAGATTATTTCTACAAAATTTAATCCATTAAGAGAGCATAGGAAAGCTCACTAAGGAAGCATACGAAAGCTTTGTGAATATTAACCATAGTAAAATATTCCATAGCAAATTACGACATCCAATTAAATAAACTAGGCCAAAACAGTATTAGGTCAAATCTGAATCCCTATTTACAATACTGAAAAAGCTATCCAGTCCATGCCCCTAGGTCTAGTCTCCTAGCCTGTAGAAAACTTTCAAAATGAAACACCGTCTTCCAACCTTTGACCATCCTTTATCTTAAGCCCTATCAGGAATCTTAGAAATCCCACCCTATCATCTGATTACAGGTTGTCTCCCCTACTGGATAATTTACATCATCTTCTGAGACATGTGCCCCCTTCCTCAATAATCCGCAGGAAAAACACAACAAAAGGATCTTTAAAAAACATGCCTCCATATTATAACAGGAAGACCTAAGACAGATAGGATTCCATAGAAGATCAGCTGAAGGCCTTGTAGCTACAGTTTATTGAGTTAGCTGTGATTGTGAAAGACATTGCCTCATCAAGGAACAACAAAATACAATATCTGAGATTTTGTACCTAATAATAACATTTTTATTAGGCATTAGACTTAATACATTGGTTATTTTGTATATAAGATTATAATTTCGTAAAATGCCACTTTTATGTATTAAGGACCCTGTTACTTTAATTAGTAACTTGAGCTTTAAGTTCGGTTTCTATCACTTTTTGGTATAGATAGACGCTCCCCCATCCCATTTGTTACTCTTATTATTTTAGTAATACAATCACTCAATTTAAGTGGACGAATCTTCCTTCAAATAATTCAATTTGCAAGTACAATCCACCCTTGGGTGTGCAAGTGCCCCTTACCTTTTGTGTTTTAACTGTTATCTTAATCTATGTTATTTGAGATTTACTGTTATAATTTATTTTGCTGTTAGTTTCAGTCCTTGTAGTTGCAGGTTTAGTGCCATTTCGGATATATGTTCACTGCAAGTTGGTGTTAGGGCACCGGTTGAGCTTTGTTTTCGTTTGCCAACCAGAGCTTACGAGTTAAAAAAAAAATGCCAAGGGACAGAAGGGAATAATCTCAAATGTGACTAGGGTGGAGCCGAATGAAAATTTTGCGAGGTTCACAGAAGAAATCAGGTGCGATTTGCAAAATCTAGGAAAAAAGTTCATGGACCTACAGATAGATCAATCCACAACCCCAAGATATAGGAGGATGTAACCTTTGGGGAACAAGAGAGTGCACCCATCTGAAGTTGCTTACTGCATGGAACTCTCACAATCCACTCAACCTCCAGGTGAAGATCTGACAGCATGATTTTAGAGGTTAAGTGGAACTTCACACTTGGCTCAACAAAATCAAGTTAACATTCAAGATGCAACACATTTACAACAAAGATGATAGTTTAAATGTGTCCCTACAGCATATGGATTGGGAATCCCATACATGAGATGAGATGGGACTCTAAAACCCCATGAAGGGACATTGGCCAGTTTGCAGTGCATTACTTAGAGAGCAGATTGAAACCAAAATGAGTCTTAACGCTGTTCAACTCATGCTCGTTCTAGAAAGACAACAATCATAGAATGCATTGAAAAGTTTAAAGTCATGGAGTTGAAGGCCAAACTTTATGCAAATTTGGTGTGCAAGAGTTGCATCTCAAATTCTTTGTACTATAGCTAGAAGAGAAGAGTAATTTTGAAGCTATAAAAAGAAAGGTACTTGGTTCCAATAAAAAGAGTCATGCAAAAAAAAGCAAAACAGCAAAGGTACTTGGTTCCGATGAAAAGAGTTATGCACATGATACGAGGACCAAGAAGAGGGAAACTCTAAAATGTAATTACTCAAAATCTCTAGCCACCACTCTAACAAAAACCTAATCTCTCAACCTCAAATCTTGGTCATGAATGTTAACATCCCTCCTTTAAGGCATTGTATGCAACCCTCAAAAACATTTTATTGTGGAGGATCTATGCTTGTTTGAGTCCGAAACCTACCTCAAGGAGGATACACTCCTTGAACATCTAGATAATGACTCTGGGCCACATGGGACCCCTTGGTATCCTTTGTTGCAATCATTGGGTTGGGTAGTCTTGCCACTTTCAATTTTTTTGCTTACAATAAAAGCTAAGGTTCCTCGCTTTGGTTGATATGGGTAGTACATTGAGCCTTCTCAATTAAATATATGTTGATTAGGTTTTCACCTTTATCCTTTTGAACAATTCCCTATCAACAACTTAGACCATAAACACATTCAAGTGAAGTGATGGTACAAAATGTGTAACTTACAATGGAAGATTATATCCTCAAGGATGAATACACAAACATTGGATTTGATGTTGTTTGGGGTATTCAATGGCTCTTTTCCTTGGGGCCTACCCCATTAACCATGGGGAGAGATTCCTTTCCTTTTACCAAGATGGTTAAGAATATAGTATCAAAGGTTTGCCACCTAAAAGTATCTAGACTATTGACTCCTAACACGTCCAAGCTTACAAAGGGTCACTTTGGATTCATGGATTGCTTGTATTGTATGGAGGTATATCCTTCTCAACAAATCCATGTTTTAGGCCTCTATGCTATGCACAAGAAATACAAGGCAGTGTTTCAAG
This sequence comes from Pseudotsuga menziesii, assembly GCA_001517045.1. Taxonomy (NCBI): domain Eukaryota; kingdom Viridiplantae; phylum Streptophyta; class Pinopsida; order Pinales; family Pinaceae; genus Pseudotsuga; species Pseudotsuga menziesii. Next base: position 443,850 of record LPNX010318922.1, on the reverse strand, counting down.
CAATTCCTACAAAGTTTTCACCTATCAAGTGTATGTGAAATGTTCTTGAGCTTGACCCCACTAAAGGCCCCACAATGGTTCATCCCTATCGACATGTTAACTTTCAGAATTTTGATATTGAAAGCCTTGTGGAGGAACACTTGGAAATTGGGATCATCATGCCTAGTAAGAGGCCTTATTCGACTCCCATCATCCCACTAAGGAAAAAAGATGGTTCTTACTACATTTATGTTGATTACATAACACTTAATCAAATCACTTCAAAAATTAGTTCCACTTGCCTAATTGATGATTTGATGGATGGACTACATGGGGTGCTAGGTTTTTTTCCCTTTCTAAGATCGAGCTCCGTTATGTCTATTGTCAAATATATAAACAACTTTAGGACCAAGAGAAGAGCACATTCCGAACTCATTAGGGCTACCATCAATAGTCACATAATCATAAAGAATTTGGATAATGTACCATCAACTTTAGCCCAACTACACAAAGGTGTCTTATGTGTGAATTTGCCAGAACTCCCCTTGAATACCTTGGCCATGTTATATCTTTAGAGCATGTTTGTACTAGTCCTTAAAAGATTTAAGCCATCCAAGAAGGGTTAATGATCATTAAGAAGCTATGTAAGTTCTTGGGATTATGAGGATTCTACTATATATTGTTAAGAAACTTCTCCATTATAACTTTCCCACTTGTTGATTTAACCAACAAGGATGTCTTTCACTAGTCAAATAAACATGCCAAGATTTTGATAGTATGAAGGAAGCCCTTGCTTTGACCACAATTCTAGCTACACCTGATTTCACTCAGGCCTTCATGATTGATTTTGATGCTTCTAGGTTTGGATTCAGTGCATTACTTTGATGGGATGATAAGTCCATCACCTTTGAAAGCATGAAGTTTAATAATAGAGAGACACATTTACACATATAACAAGGAAATGTTGATCTTTCTCCATACAATAGAAATTTGGGACCAATTGTTCCTTAAAATAATATGTTCTCTATCAAAACTGACCATCTCATCTTGAAGTACTTATTGATGCATGCACCCTTATAGACAAGTAATAAAAAGGGATAGATCTACTTTAGGCCTATGCTTTTGATACCATCTACACGAAGGGGAAAGACAATGTGGTTGTAAATGCTTTGTCTTAGCAAGATGAAGCCCCGATATTCAATGACATCTTAGTGATTCAATGAACTTGGTTCACGATCTCCTCAAATACTAACTTTGTGAATCCATTGAACTTCAACTTCAACAAGACATTCTCAATAGGAAGAAGAGTTAGCATTGGATAGTTAGGAATAGTGCCACCTTCTCTCAAAACCATATCTTCTTACACCTTGGCTCTCCTCTTATACAACGAGGTCTTCAATGTTGGAATGCATCCTCCTTTGTCGGTAATGAGGGTTTCCATAAAACCTACTAGGATATCTCTAGTTTTTATTGGCAAAAAAATGAAGTTTGATATGACA
>LPNX010318922.1:420325-442087 GCA_001517045.1 Pseudotsuga menziesii | reverse complement strand
CGAGGTCTTCAATGTTGGAATGCATCCTCCTTTGTCGGTAATGAGGGTTTCCATAAAACCTACTAGGATATCTCTAGTTTTTATTGGCAAAAAAATGAAGTTTGATATGAAGTAGTTTGTGGTTGATTATGATCATGGCGATACAACAAGGTGGATAGATATACTTTAGGCCTATGCTTTTGAGATAATCTATATGAAGGGAACAAACAATGTGGTTGTATATGCTTTGTCTTAGCAAGATGAAGCCCCCATATTCAATGCCATTTCAGTGATTCAACAAACTTGGGTTCATGATCTCCTCAAAGACCAATTTGGTGAATCCATTGAAGTTCAACTTCAACAAGACATTCTCGATAGGAAGAAGAGTAATCATTGGATAGTTAGGAATAGTGTCACCTTCTTTCAAAACCATATCTTCTTACACCTCGACTCTCCTCTTATACAACGAGGTTTTCAATTTGGGAATGAGTCCTCCTTTGTTGGTCATGTGGGTTTCCATAAAACCTACAAGGATATATCTAGTTTTTAATGGCACAAAACGGAGTTTGATATGAAGTAGTTTTTGGTTGATTATGATCATGGCAATGGAACAAGGTGAAAATTGTTCCTTATCTTGATCTTCTTCAATCAATGCAACTCCTAATTAGAAGTTGGAAGTTATCCTTGGATTTCATTACAAGCTTGCTACCCTTGGAAGGTAAGGATGCTATCATTGTGGTAGTCAATTGTTTATGTAATTTTGCTTATTTCATCCCTTTGACTACAACTTTTGCAATTGCAGATTTATTCTTCAAAGCTTATCTATAAGCTCCATGGGCTCCTTTACCACATCATTAGTGATTGAAATCTCAAGTTTGTAAGTAAATTTTGGAAAGAGCTTTTCAAATTAGAAGGGGTCACTCTCATATAAGCATTGCCTATGACCCTTAGATTGATGGGCACACATAGGCCATTAATAAGTGCCCATAGGAAAACATTCAAATGTACAACAGGGGATACACAAATAAAACATACAAGGTGGTTGAATTTTGATGAATATTGGTATAATAATACATATCACTCAATGACCAAAATGACCCCCTTTGAAGCATCAAGACTATGGATGCCCATCATCCAAGGATTGGGTCATCCAAAGCTAAAGTCCTTGCAACCATTGATTTTATTGAAGAAATGAAAACCATTCTAAACATCCTAAAAGATAACTTGCCCATGGCAATACAGAAAATGAAGCAATAGATTGACCAACACTTTTCAAGAAGGAATATTGGTATAATAATACATATCACTCAATGACCAAAATGACCCCCTTTAAAGCATTTAGACTATGGATGCCCATCATTCATCCAAGGATTGGGTCATCCAAAGCTAAAGTCCTTGCAACCATTGATTTTGTTGAAGAAATGAAAACCATCCTAAACATCCTAAAAGATAACTTGCCCATGGCAATACAGAAAATGAAGCAATAGATTGACCAACACTTTTCAAGAAGGAACTTCAAACTTCGAAATTGGAGATATGGTCTTTGTGAGGTTGCAACCCTACAAGTAGACAACTTTTCAAAAATAGGGGAAGAACAAGCTTTGACCTGATTTCTATGTTTCATATATAGAGCACAGTGAGATAACTTGCCCATGGCACCCATGGCAATACAAAAAATGAAGCAATAGATTGACCAACACTTTTCAAGAAGGAACTTCAAACTTTGAAATTGGAGATATGGTCTTTGTGAGGTTGCAACCCTACAAGTAGACAAATTTTCAAAAATAGGGGAAGAACAAGCTTTGACCTGATTTCTATGGTTCATATATAGAGTGCAGTGAAAGAGGTGTCTTATGTATTGGGAATTTGTAACAAGGGAAGGCTCCATGATGTCATTCATGTATCTTGTTTGAAGAAGACATTGGGCAATGAGGTGGCTCCTTTAATCGAGTTTCCTTTCACTAATGAAGAGGGAAGGTCAGAAGAGCATTCTTGAGGTGAAGGTGAAAAATATTTGGAGATTGCAAATATTAGAGTACAAGATCAAATGAAAGCACCTCGTTGTTATTTGGGAATCAAAATTTTATTTATAAACACACCTAAATCTGTATATGTTGCAAGGATCACCTCCTTTGGGTAACCATCAACTAAAAATAAAAGCCCCCTTTCCCCTTTCATGCTTTAGAATAACATCTACTTTAGAATTAATTGGATGACAAAATAATTTTGTGAATGCAATGGTACGTGGTTCAAATATTTCACCCTTTTGTTGCCGTTACTTAATCATTAAGTGAACTGTTACTTTCTTTTGCAAGTATACCTTGAAAACCATTCTAGCGGCCAAATGGATGACTACTATCCAATTTTGACAATTTAGCGCCTCCTTGAGCTCAATATGCCTTATTATGCATTTTTTTGGGCTATTATGCTACATATTATGGACTTATACATAGGTGGAAATGTATCTTTCCAACATTTCAATGATTATTTTAGTAATGGACTATTGTTTTTTAGCTTTAGGAACAAACCTTTTTGCAGTGGGAAGACATGTGTATCTAAACATATCATATTTATTAGGGATAGTCTTGTATGCATATGAACTATTTTGTATGTAAGTTCATTATTTTGTAGTATATATAAGTCTTAGGTATTTATGGTTTCATATTTAAATATTTGTAAAATGTCGCTTTAATGTTTCAAAGGGCTTTGTTGCTTTTATTAGTAACTTATTTTAGCTTGGTTTTTTTATTATCATCTCTTTTTGGAATACAAATGTGGGGTTGCCCCCTCATTTATAACTCATATTCTTTTAATAATATAATCTACTAGTATCATTGGTGGTCTTCCTAAAAAATATTCAAATTCACAAGTGCAACCCATTCATTAGAGGAAATTTGGGGTCTAAAATGGGCCTTATAAGAAAACGTGCCAAAATAAGTTTTTGTGAGTTGGAATTCAAGAACCAATAGAATTTCAATAAAATAAGTCAACCATAATGGTTGAATTGACATATTTGTCATTAAAAAAACTATTTTTTTTCGTCGTATTTTCGACATATCTGCCTGTGTTTTTACTCAAATTTTGATCGGGAGAGCTTGTTGCATGCGGAATTTGATTCCGCATCCAACGAGTACCCACACTGCATACTTTTGATGGACCCCGCTACCCCAAAAACAAGAAATACCTGAAAAAACGTGATGATGATGTCATCATCACGTTTTTTCAGGTATTTCTTGTTTTTGAGGTAGCAGGGTCCGTCAAAAGTATGTAGTGTGGGTACTCATTGGATGCGGAATGAAATTTTGCATCCAACGAGCTCTCCCGATCGAAATTTGAGTAAAAACACAGGGAGATATGTCAAAAATACGAACACAAAAAGTAGTTTTTTTCTTTCTTCCTCCCAAATTAATCAATATTATTTTATTATTTTAACTATTATTTTATTGTTTTAACTATTATTTTATTATTTTCCTTAGGAGGCCCATTTTAGACCCCAAAATTCCTCTAATGCTTTGTTGTGCATGTGTCTTAACCTTTTGTGTTTTCCATTTTTTTAGTTATTTGAGATTCATTGTTATCATAGCTTTTGTTGTTGGTTTAAAGTCTTCTAGTAGTTGTAATGTTAGAGCCGTTTCTAATATAAACACATTGCACTATCGTATCCACACTTCTAAGAATCTACACTATTTGAGATCCATGCTTCTTTCATTCTTAACACAACAAACAATAACCAAGAGATATTTACCTTTCAGGCTAAATTGGTTTCTAACAAAGAGGAACAAAAGGGATTGATTGCTAAAATAGAATTTATAATCACCATATCTTGGAACTAGATAGTTAAAGGCTAAAAATGTTACCCCCCCCACCCCAATTGGTGGATTATTATAAAAGCGAGAAACCCTAGACAAGGTTACATCACAAAGAACATGGGATGGATAATGTTGGTGAACAAATTCAATCAACGTGGACACAGATTGTTTCCCTAGTCTATATGGTATAGATCTAGAACAAAACACAAACAATAATGAAAACCTTTACCTAGATCTAATGAGATTACTTGAATAGAATGAAACCTTACCTTATCTGGAGGTTGTCCTTGTTAGCTTGAAGCTTTAGCATCGGTTGACATAGAGGAACCTGCACAAAGATCAAAATCAACACGAAACAAGTGGAAACATACAAGATAATCAACTAGATCTATATTAATGACCAAGGAGAAAAATAATAAACATGATTACACAATGTTTATGGGAAAGGAAAACATGATGCATTAATAGAGTAAGGGGAAAAGTTACAACTGAAGAGCCCTTGGTGTTGTGCTTCTCCCCACAAGCCTTTTGGCTCAAACTTCAATCCTTTTCCTCTCAACTCTAGAAATATTTCAATAGCACATGGTTGCTTTCTTGGTCCTCTCTCAAACCATGAGGGAGAGCTTGTATTTATAGGCCAAAAGAGATCAAAGGAGTTGAGTATTCCTTGGAGAAAGTTAAGGGATCATCCCTAGGGATTAGGGGCTCGTCTGCCACCTATTCTGGTTGGTTGGGATAAGTATCCACGAGGGATTTCTTTTAGAAATCTCTCGATGATTCTCTTTTTTCCTTTCAACTAACAAGTGGCGTCAGGAAGAGGTGATGATCCTTGTACAAAGACAAGACTCAATGTCACCGATACTCTTTGTCCATAGGCAACCAACGCCAACCTAGTCTAATGCCTATTGTCAAAAGGCAGGGTGCGTCCGTGCTACTAAAATTTGGACTTCTAGAAAGGCAAGACCTCTTTCAAGTCTTTTGGAACAGGTACTTTAGGGATCTAGGCAAGTATACATGAATATAACATGATTTCGGTGTAACAAATTGCCCCCCAAAGTATGAAGCTAGAGGGATGTGATAGGTGAAATGCTTTGATAGATGTAGGTTGGAAGATGAGGCAAACGATTGTCGGTTGAAGACTTTTTACAGTACCATATACTATGAGTTATGTACTTCGATTGACTCAAGACATAGTTGTCGACCAATACATTGTAGATCCATGTATAGATATCTAGGTCATGGCTACCAACATACATTGTAGATCCATGACGAACAAAACTCAAATTTGGACATAGCTACCAGACATACACTGTAGATCTATGTCATAATAAATCAAACTTGAGCATAGCCACCAGACATACATTGTGGATCTATGCAATGACTAATCACAAAATACTCCATCACAACTTGGGGAGAGGCAGATTTTCAAATGAATGCCTAAACACCCAGGGTCTTCATACCAATCTCGAATAATACGATTCTATCCATGTGATTAGATGTTTTGATGTCGAACATGGTAGGAACCACTTGATTACCGATCATGCATGTATACCATTAACAAGTGCAAGGTAAATCACTATTGATGTCAATGATTCCCAATATACCCTAGTACATTTCTCCAAATGCGAGTAAACAAGTTTAAGTTGAACAATCGATGTAATATTTCAATCGGAGGCCAATGATGGAAGCCTATTGTTGAAAGAGAGGAAACTTGCCATTGAGGCATGCAGGGTTCAAGGTACTAACTGGTTTATAAGACTAATTCTAGGATGATGCGCTGGTGTCGACAATAATAGACTCATCGAAGGAGGGCCATGATGTTTCGCCCATCGTCAACACAAAATTGGAACAAAGTTGTTTGAATTGATTTTGATTATGGAGCAACCATGGGACTAAATCAGAGATGACCGACACAAAGGAGGGTAAGGTAATTGCAGATGTTGGTTGTAGTAAAAGACTCCCCTTGAACATTGAATGACACGACATGTGACTTGGAAACATTGAATCAACGAGCCAGAAACTAGAACATAATGCAAGAAAAGACGATGCATTCTTTGAATGACTCAAAGGAGTAAAATGACTCATGAAAGTGGATCGACTTGAGGACAAGATGATTACCCAATTGTTTGAAAAAAATGCAGACATGTGCTAAGTTCAAGGGTGACTATAAGCTGCCGTTAATACAAATGAAAAATGTTTTCCCATTCCCTTAATTTATCCATCATGAAATGATGAGTACCTCTTTTCTTTTTAAAGAGTTGGGAAAATGGTAACAAAAGATCGATATAGCTCATCATAGGATGAGTCCAATATCACATGTTTTACGAACTTGAGAAATAAAGGGTTTGATCCCAAAGAGGGTCCTTCATTGTTTGACTTTGGCGAGTCCAAAGAAGGTAAACTCGGTGTTGTTTCATGTTTAGAGAGTCTGAAAGGACTAAAGAAGACCCCAATGTGGACTTTTTTCGTAAATTTAGTCCCCAAGGTTCGAAAAAGTGTAAAATGACATCTAGGAGAACTCTTTTAGTTATGATGAACTAGAGTGTACATTTTTTTGTAAATTATTCTAAATGGTCCGAAAAAGGGGTAAACTATCATAGGATAGACTACCCTTCAAATGCTTTTACAAGTGTGAAAGAATCAAGTTCGCTTGACGATCTTTTCCTATTTAGAGAGTTTGAAAAGAGCTTAAAGACAACTCCGGGGGGTTCCTTTTTCGTATAAATTTTACGAGTTCAAAAAAGTGATAAAAGTATACTCGACACCTTTTTGATTAGTTTTTAACGAGCACAACTACGATATCAAAAGGCACTCGAAAGCTTTCATTTTGAAAAGGAGCGTGAAAAAGTAAAAAACAAATTCCATACAAAAAATCGTTCAATTTAACTTGAAATCTCCAAAAATAGATATTAGATTCATTTTAAAATTTAAAACATTAATAAAATGGTAAAAACAAAATATAATATTTAAAAAAATTAAATAAAATGTAATATTTTACCCCAAAAAAGAATAAAACGTGAAAGAGTAAAGAGTTTTTTACCATTGAGTTTGAGTGCAAAAGGCCTTTTTGAGTACTGATCTTGTCGTGGAGATTGCAGGAGCTTCAGACAACCTTTCAACATTTCGTCGAATTCAGGTAATTACTCAACCTCTCTTCTTCCATTTGATAGTAAGATTTCAAAATTTAGCTTATTTTAGGTAGGTTTTTAGTCGTTTGTTTAGGGATTAAGAGTGCGCCCTAGGCGACGCTCTTCTCCCTTTTGGGAAAGGCACCGATGCACCTTCTGAAAAGAGAAAAAGCGTCAACACCGCTTTGTGTGAACGTGAAAAGTGTGTCGACGCCTTGTTTCTATGGAGGAAGTGCATTGATGACCCCAAAAAATTCAAAACAATAGTTTTAAGTCAAATTGCAAAAATTCTTTGATGATGATTCTTTCTAATGGTTGTTTCAATGATCTTGTGCAGGTTTTTTAAAATAAAAATGGTGATTTGGAAGGAAAGGGAGCATGATCTAGATGATGTTCAAGCCTAAAATGATCCCAACACCACAATGGATTTGAGGGAGTGTGGGATCCTAAAGTTCATCTAGATTTCGGGAATGAGGGCTCATGTTCGTTTATTGGAGCATTTGATTCGAATGTGAGATCCAGAACAACAACATTTCCAAGTTGCTTCTCACATTCTCACTTTGGATGTGGAAGACATCTATTTTCTCTGGACTCTCAAGGAAAGGAAACCCCGTGTCACTCTCCGGAACGAGAGGAGGAGACATGACAATAGACGATCTCATATAGATCAATAATGAACCATTGGTACTTGCTCTTAGGGTGGAAAAATACCCATCAAACATGTGATGGACCGTCCTCTTAGGACTGTTCTATTTACCATTGAGAAAGTGACGGGTAGCAGGGCTTCCCATCAAACCACTAGGTCTCACATGCTCTATGCCTTGGAGTGTATGGCTCCCACTATATTCAACTGGACTGAGGGGCTCTTAGTGAGCCTGAAGGATAAGTTAACAAAATGCCGATAAGGGGAATTAAAACAGTTTGGCTATGGTTCCATTGTGGTATCTTTTTTTCTTGAACAAGTGTTATAGCATGAATTGACACACCTAATACATCATGCTTTGATGGCGTATCCCTGTTCCTATGTAGACTCATTTTATCCCATTTGCTCACTATTACCCTGATGCTCCAGTGGAACCCCTTCAAAGATATTTTTGTATATATACGTGGGTCACAAGTCTACAACTCGTGTATACGCATCTTGCACCATTGTATACATCGAGAATTATGCTCATAAAATAAAAATATTTGTAGTTTTCCCCATCAAGTAACGAATGGCTTGATCCTTGGCCTTCCATATGCCAGGAAACGCTTTGATTTGACTCTTCACTTAATATTGAGGGGCTATATATTGAGCTACTATGAAGCATTAAAGGAGGAGAACTTTGGAGAGCAAAGATATTATAGTGATTGTGCCCCATTCTTATATGCTTGAGTCTGCATCCCCTTGTCCTTGAAGTAGCCATTGGTGCTCTTTCCCAAGCTTTCCTTTTCCTTTGTGAGCTTGCCTTTGTATGGAGGATTGAAGTGGTGGAGGCCCAAGTGGAGGGACTCAGTTTCTTGATTTCGACGAGGTGTCGAGAGAGGTTGTCATTTGTATCTCTGTTTATATTAATAGAAATATCCATTTCTGGTCCATTACATGTGTAATTATGAATATTTTTATCCATGTATGTAATTACTCTGTTTACATGTTGGAATTGATTATGCTAGATTAGAATCTAACACTTTTATATATCATGCTTGTATATCTTCTTGTTGTTGAGGACAATGTGTAGAGACAAGTTTGATTGAAATCTCAACGGGGATCTACTTTGAATGTTCGGAATGAGGTACACTTATTATCCCTTAATGTTAGTTTCATTTATATATTTAGCATACTTTGAAATGGATCGATTTTTGGTGTCATACTGTCTGTTGTGGCCCACCCCAAGCCATAGGAACTTTTCTCCGTAATAGAATTGGCGACTCCACTGGGGATTTTCTTTTTGTTGGGGTTTGTGTGCATGATTTGCTTGATTTTCTCTCTTCTTCTCCTCATTTCTGTGTCACGTTCAGTAGTTTGTTAATTCATTTGAAGTCCCTTGAAGTGATATGAACCTTAGCTTACTTTTTACCACTCTTTCATTTGTATATGCCGGTCATAGAACACACAGTCACATGTATACGCGGGCTATAGTACATACAGTCGGGTACATACTCTGTTGTTCTTTGAACAGTTGCGTAAATATCCTTCTTTTCTTTGGATTTTGATGTGTGAAGGTTCTGGGTGGGTTGTGAGTGTGGCTAAGTCTTCCTGGGTTCCGATTCTGCGTGTTGATTGCTTCTGTTGTGACCAGAGACCTTTTTTTCATTGATTTTTTCTTTGGAATTGATTCTTGTCATTTATTTCCTTTTTGTTTTATTATTAATGCATTTTCCTTCTTAGTCTCAGTGTCTTGCTTAGCTTGTGTTTGCTGCTTGCACGGTAGGGTCTGAGAGTTTGTGGGGTCATTTTATTGCATTTATAGTGAAAATACAAAAAATATTTTTATCTTTGCATGTTTATTGCATAGTGAAAATGCATGATTTAGTACTTGCATTAGGTTTTCCTAGATGAAATAATGCTCGGGATTTCATATAGGAAGGGTTGCATTGACATTTGAAAATGAATGGAATTTTGTGCATTACACGTAGTGGCATACCCCATTTTTCATGTTTAAAAACAAAGTTGCACTTGGCATTGTTTTGTAGGTGTGCATATTTACTTCATTGCTGAGTTGTAACATCACTAGTTGTACGTTCATTACCCTTGAGTAATCACAACCATTAAAACTAACACTGAATTAAATTTGATTACACTTTTTTATTTGATTAAGGTGCACCAACAAGCTTAGGATTGCAAAGTCTTGGAATAGGGTGTCATGAGTAAATCTTTCCAAGACTATGAAACAAAACAACTAGGTGTCTGTTCAGGTGAGAAGTGAAATCCTTTGTATAATTAGTGTTCTCAGGAGGCTCCTCTTACATGGGAGTTAAACACGAGGCAACACACACATTAGAGGTGGGGTTATCCCCCTACTGCTTTTTGTTGAGCTCCGAAGATATTTCTAGGATCTTATTCGTACCTGGGGGATTTTGAGGTACCTTTTGTGCTTTCGAGCTTCGAGCTTTGTTACCTTACCCATACGGTAGATCCTTCCTGTGACTATCTGCCTGAGCATTGGTTATACTAAGGCAACCTTAGTTTCCTTACCTAGGTATTGCGGGGGGTACTTGTAGAGGTTATTCTGTGAGTGTCCTGGCCAGGTAGGGGTTGGACAACACAGTCGCTATATGCGTTGAAGCTAAGGGCCACTATAATTGGTTACACACCTCATCTTGTAGTGTATGGGAGTCTCATGCCTCTCCTAGGCGAGACATACCTGTTGCATTCAAGAGCTCACTTATGCCCCCTCTTTGCTTGTTTGCATTTGACTTAGTTTTCCTTAGGGGTGTGCTCTTTGTGCGCTAGTTGGATTTAGGGATCGTAATTAGTTGAGTCTTTGTTATTTTGTGGAGTCATTGTGGATTGATTTTCGACACCTCACCGATATCGACGCTTAGCAGGATTATTGCTTTGTGACCCTCCTCCTCCTCATAAGATGACCGGGTGTTCTAGGAACCTTTGTCACATTGTGATTCACACACGGTTCTCACCATGAGTACTACATTTGAGAACCTAGAGTTCCCTCCATCTCCATTGTCTGGAATGGGGGGAGGAACCATATGGATACCTAGAACTCTAGTTTATACTGACCCTTGTGGGGCTGGTATTTCCCATACTACACGACCTCAACTGTCATATTTTATAGTTGTCCATAGAAAGTTTTCCTTAGGGAGGTCAAGTGTTGAGACTCAACTTACTTTCTCTAGCACTGGTCCTTTCACTTTTGACATGCCGGATATGTGACTACTAATATCCCATCACCTACTGTTGTTCCTAGTGCAGACCCTGGTATTGGACTGGGGGGAACCACAATCCCTTACCTTGCTCATAGATTTGGGAGTGGTGATATTCCACCCTCTACCCCATTTGTGGGGGATTTTCACTCCTATCATTCGGTCTCAACACCAGTTTTCACTCTTACAGGGGTGATATTGGATACATGAACGTTGGGGATACAACCTACATTCCATCTTATGTCCATTCGTCGACCACATTGATCCCTTCAAATGATTTTCTTATGTTGAACCCTTCTTATATCCCGCACGATCCCTCGGGAAGTGTGCTTCATTTAGCTGTGTCATCCCCTCGTCAGCTGGTGTTGTTGTATCTGGAGGTTATGTACCTCCACAGATGTCTGGGGGTCATTCGACCTATGAGTCCTATAACTATGGTTATATGGAGCCTCCTTTTCAGGGAATACCTCATTACCAGATCCCCATGCAACCTTATATGGGACATATGGGAGGTGGTTATTATCTGACTGGTCAAGGCCGCAACCTTTATCAGAATCAACCCTATATGAACCAATCCTTTCAGGGAGCATGGAATCCGATGGCACAACATAGGATCCCATTTTTGGCTACCTTAAATATGCCCGACCTTTCAAAGTTGACCAATGATCTAGTATCTCATGATCTGATGTGGTCGATTGTTCCCACCAATCTTTCTTCGGACATTCTGAAGTTCGAAGGTAAGAATGGTGAGGACCCTGGAGATCATGTGACTAATTTCCACTTGTGGTGCTCTTCGAATTCTTTGAACCATGACTCTGTTCATTGACGATTGTTTCAACGCACCCTCATGGGGCCTGCCATGAAATGGTATATAGAGTTTCCTAGGGAATATATCAAACGTTTAATGATATAGCCTTAACGTTTCTCAACCACTTTAAGCTTCTACTATGATTACGATGCCAAAATCGAGCTCTGGTCGACATTTCAACAAAATAAAGACACACATATCTCTGATCATATTCAAGAGTGGTGCAGACGAAAGAGGTTGATTAAGACCAACATTCCACCCGAGTTTTTATTGGAATGTTTCCTTAAATATTTATTACCGTACATCGCGAAGGATGTTTCAACATCCAGAGTGACTAATGCGGAACAAGCTATCTTTAGGGCCCATTAGTTGGATTTGATTTACGCTCACTCTGGGATTCTATATGAGATTATCCCTGACGCACCATGATTGAACTTTGACCCTAAGTTCAAACGTGGGACACATGCCGATGGCATTGTTGGCTCCACGAGTACCAAAGTCGTAGACCATGATGTAAATCAAATGCAAAATTTGTCTATTAACAAGTCTACAAACGGAAAGTATACAACCTCGCCCACTCCCACCCACTCATCGGATGTGCTTTTAGTGCAATTGTCAGATCATAAGGGAAAAAAACAACCCAAAAATAATAGAAGACGAGGAAGAAATAATAAACGGGGTGGGGATAGGAAGGAGAATAAGAATGATGACAAGAATGTGGAAAATGCCGGGGGGGCAAGAAACCTAAGCGAAAGGTCAAATTCCCTTGCAAACTTTGTGTCAGAGACCATCTCACATACTTGTGCCCTCGTATTGAAGATGCCTCGAACTACATCGCATAGAGACCAGCTGTTCTGACTAACCCTTTTCCTTATAATCAAAATATGGCTTTGAGGACCGTGGACACCGGAAGCAGTTTTGGTGGGCATCAGAACTTGTCGACCGTGGAAGGTGGTCATGGTTGCATCAACATTATGTAAACTACTAATGTTGTGACTCACTCAAAATATTATGTTTCGTCACAAACCAACATGGGTAAGGAGCCTACACCCCCTAAAATTCATTTGCAGATTGATAAGCCTAAAGCTATACCTCGTATACCTAAGGGAGCCATAAAGTGTTTAGGGCACAATCCTAATGCCCGAGTCGCCAAACATTATTCCATTGTCAATTTTTTGGGCGAGACTCCCCGTGCAATGTTAGCTCTTGAAGTCCTTCAAACTTGTCCTTCGTAGAGGAGAGCATTGTTTTCTGCTCTTGGTGTAGTTGCTCCTAATTCCTCCACGATAGTTAGATTTGAAACTCATGAGGTCCAGCCTCGCTTTCCTTACCATGTGGATTTCTAAGTCCATGTGGAGTGTCTAAATAACACTATTAAACACCCTGTTGTTAATGAAGGTGTTGTGACCTTTGTGATGTCTCTGGCTTGTTGGAAACCCCTTGACTCACTCGTGTTGTCCAAATCTATGACTATGCTCACCGCGTTTGATGGACGTTCATTCAGGCCCCATGGAATTATTCCCTCCCTTCAAGTCCAGTTTGGGGGGAATACCGTGCTTGTCAAATTTGAGGTGGTTGATGCGTTCCTCGACTACAATATTTTACTGGGCCAGAAATGGATTTATGTTATGAAAGAAATCATGTCATCCGTATTTTGAGTAGTGTGCTTCCCTTTTGAGGACCAGATTGTGACGATCGATCAATTGTTGTTCGATAATTCTAGTTCGTCTGCATCGTCGGGACCTACCATCCTGAACATTGATAATTATCAGCCGACAACCGAGAATGTTGGTGTCGAAATGTATTAGTAATTGATGGGAACATTTAAATATTTGACACCAATTCTAGCTAATAGCTCTACTCCTAGTAGTGATTCGTCACCTTTGAGTTTGGTCCCATTCAACACTATGTATTTGGATGACCCTTGGACTATTCCTTCTCCAAGCACTTCAAACGAAGATGTTAGAACTACTAGGATAGAGATTTTGTTGTTTGCAGCAGAGGTTGCTTATCAAGCCATTCTTGATCCTTTTGTTGACCTTGGTCCTTCCTCTCTGCGGATGGAAGAGGAGGATCTCCATGCACTGCTTGCTTGAGCAGTTGCGTCGTCATGCTTGCATGATTACCTCAACGATGTTTTTCCTTTAGATGAAGCAACTCTTGAGGCCATGACTGGTCCAAAACAACCTTGGGAGGAGATGCATCATTGATCTTACTTCCTCTTGGAGCTCAAACGGATCGAGCGTGATGACTTTAGAATGACCTTAAGAGAGAATGTTGGTCAAACCGTGATCCCATTAGGCACTCATGGCATATATGCCAAAGGGAACCTGACGAATAAATCTCCTACTATTCCTATCAACATTTCTCGGATTCCTGGTAAAATCAAGAATGTTTATATCGGTGTTGATTGTTCGCCTGACGAAATATAGATATACACCTAGCGTTTTAAAGAATTTCGTGATGTCTTTGCTTGGTCATATGATGAAATGCCAGGAATTGACCCTTGAATTGTTGAACATGGGATCAAAACGTATCCAAATGACAAACCTGTTTGGCAATGCTTACGTGCGACGAACCACCATAAAGCGCCTGCCATTAAGGATGAGATAGAGAAGTTTCTCAAATCCATTTTCATCTACCCGATTCCCTTTACTGAATGGGTATCCAACTCCGTTCTGGTTGATAAGAAACATGGGACTATCTGTGTATGCACTGACTTTAGAGACCTAATAAGTCTTGCCCAGAAGATAATTTTCCCACACCATTCATTGATAAGATTTTGGATGAGTGTGCTAGGAGTGAGGTATTCTCATTTATGGACGAATTTTTAGGGTATAACAAATCTAGATCAAACATGAGGACCAACATAAGACTACATTTATATGTACTTGGGGTACTTTTGCGTACCAGAAAATGCCTTTCGACCTTAAAAAATACAAAGCTAATTTTCAGCGGGCCATGACCTTTACTTTCCATGAACTTAAGCATACTATTGAGGTTTATCTGGACGATTTAGCTGCTCACTCTCGTTTGAGGGCAGATCATCCATATCATTTGCGCTTGGTGTTTGAAAGATGCCACCAGTACCAAATTCGGTTAAATCGTCAAAAGTGCATCTTTTCTGTGAAAGTCGGTCGTTTATTAGGGTTTATCATATTTAAGGAGGGGATTAGGGTCAATCCTCTTAAGGTTTAGGAAATATTATGATTTTCTCCCCTGTGCACAATAAAAAACCTTCGAAGTATCCAAGGGATGGCTAACTTCGTGCGTAGATTTGTCGTCAATTTTTCCAATTTGACGAAGGGATTTATGCGCTTGTTGAAGAATGATACTCTGTTCATATGGGATGAGTGAGCCTAGGATTCCTTCGACGTCCTTAAGAAAGCCTTGGCATCGACCCCCGTGCATAGTTCACATGACTATAGCCGTGATTTCTTGTTATATGTGGTCGTGTCTCAAAAGACGATTGATATGGTTCTTTTTCAAGAGGATGATGAGATCCAGGAGCATGTTATTTACTATCTTAGCTGAAATCTTCTAGATGTGGAGATTTGATATAGTCACATCGAGAAATTGGCCACTGCGACTGTTCTAGCAGTCCAAGGATTGAGACATTATATCTTACTTCGCCAGAATACGCTTGTAGCCCATATCAATCCATTTCAATTTGTTTTGACTAGGCGAATGATAGGGGGGAAATATAATAAATGGATTGTTATTTTGCAAGAATTCTATCGAAATTGAAGAAATCATTAATTTTTACAGAGCACATATCAGATCTCCCTAGTCTGGATGAAGATGAGGTTCATGACGATTCATTGGTGGATGAACATATCTTTCTCATTTCGTCTTCGGACCCTTGGTATGGTGATATTATCGCCTATATTCAAACTTTGAAGGTTCCGCCTCACCTCTCAAGTGATGAGCGTTGATGCTTACATCATAATTCTAAGAACTATTAAAATTGAGCTCACAGGAATCTATGGACCAAGACAAAACTTACAGAAGACTCCATAAACATTTACTTAGAAAATGATATGAGACAGTGCAATAAGGTGTTGAAACTATATATTGCTTTCATTAATCAAAAGTAAAAATGGACACAATCTGGATCATTGTTACAATGTAATACACTGACATTAATAGCCAAACAATTCGAATCCATGAGTGGTAATTCAATTTGATTAACTCAATCTGACTGCATGGCTAACTGGAAGTGTCTAAATCACTATCAGAGCTTAACTAGCTGTCTCCAGTTGTCTAATTTAGTCTCTCAATCAGTTATAATCAGTTAAACTAGTCTAACTAATGTGGTAGGTGAGAAAAGGCACCTTCCCACATGCAGCCATGCAAAGACTGACGCTAATTGAACTGGAGGACATCTAACTAAATGTAACTGACTCATAACTAGGCTTGACTAGTCACCAACTACCAACAACTGAAGGAGGTTGGTGTTGACACTCCCAGTGGATCCTAAATTGTAGGGATTGGTCTAGGAGGTGCCTAAACTGATGCATGCAAGTCATGTCAGTGGAAGTTAGCCTCAATTTGTGTTCCCCACACTCTAGTGACTGGTACATGTGGCCCCATTAGGCCAAGTGGACCCAATGGTACTAGTGGACCCAATAATGACTAAATGACTCCTAAGTTAGACAAAATTGACCAGTTTGGACAAGGGAGGATTATAATCCTAACAAGAACTACCTTATTATCGGTGACACTTTGTATAGCCGTGGGTGGATTCCATTTTGCGTCGTTATTTGAATATTGATGAGGTTGAGGCTGTGCTGAATGATTGCCACAGTGGGGTGTGTGGTGGGAATTTATCTAGGCTTGATACAAACCAAAAAATCCTTAGAACGAGTTATTATTGGCCGTTGATCTTCAAAGATTGTGTTAATGTCGTCAAGCGGTTCCACCCTTTCTAGGTGTTTGCATGAAATATGCACTCGCATCCTGCCCTGTTGCATCCTATTATTACCGTCGGTCCCTTCACTAAGTGGGGGGTGTATTTTATGGATTGCAACCTAGCTTCGGCTGGGGAGCATCATCACATTATAGAGGCCGTGGACTATTTCATGAAATGGAAAGACACTATGCCTACAATTAAATCCGATGATGAGACGACCTCTCATTTCATATTAAATTAGATTATCACTCGGTTCAGGATCCCAAAGGAGCTTGTCACTGACCATGGAAGGCACTTTCAAAACAAGATAATGGCAGAATTAGCCTTGAAACTAGGGTATAATCAAGAACACTCTTCTTCTTACTACCCTCAAGCGCATGACCAGGTTGAAGTTGTTAGCAAGTCCCTTAAGGCCATTCTACAAAGACCCATCAGGCAAAGGAAAACAAACAGGCACATTATGATTTACCTTGATTTCTGGGCTTACCGAACCGCAATTAAGACTACCACCGGGTTTTCTCCATATCAATTAGTGCATGGGGTGGAGTTGGTCTTGTTGGTTGAATGCGAAATTCCTTCATTGAAGCTAGCCATAGAATTTTTTCCTGACACTTTTGAGTTAGAGGAGCATTTGGTCCACTTAGATCACGTTGATGAGCAATGTTGGGATGTCGTAGTGGATCTAGAGACAAATAAGGGTCGTGTTAAGGATCAGTATGATAAGTCTATTCGTCCTCGTCAATTTAGTAAAGGTGACTTGTTCCTCTTGTATGATCAAGATAATGAATCGTTAGGGGTGGGTAAGTTTAACCCCATGTGGAATGGGCCTTACGTGGTGAAATGTGTCCTAGATAAATGGGCTTATGAGCTAGAAGATTATGAATGAAATGCCTTGGTGGAGCCTAGAAATGAGCTCTATCTTAAGAAATACAACGCTTGACCTTCAGCTCAGGCTGCCATCTTGTATATTACTGTACAACTTGCGTAGTTTGTTTTTGGTTCCCTTGTAGTGTTACCGGTTTGTTGACATGCTTCCTCTTTTGTGGCAGATGTCAACGAAGTCTTCGGTCTATTTAGGATTCGCTGATGGTGCCATTCGCCACACCTCGAACCTAGCTTCGACTGCCTGGGTTATGTGTGCACCTAAGGGTCAATTGGTGTCTTCAGGAGGTGTGTGTCTCTGGCTGTTGTCAAACAATGTTGTTGAATATAGTGTCGTGATTGAACTATTACACGATGCCATTTCCAATGTTATTCGATCTCTTCAGGTTCGCCTTGACTCACAATTAGTCGTGTCACAGCTAAATGGCTTGTACCGTATCATGGATCCTACTTTGTCGCAAAGTTTCTTAAAGGTAATATTGTTGGAGAAACAATTTGATTACGTTACATACACTCATATACCTAGACTTTATAATCATATTGCCGATTCATATGCAGTTTACATGTTAGATTGACACTTGTCACATCAATAAAGAAGCATGAACATTAAAAACATTCACATTTAAACGCATGTGTAAATATATCAAACCGACCACGATAATATTTTATTTCCGAATAGAGTTCAAAAATGGTGTCATAGTACAAAATGTCATAGTCCAAAAAAGGGGCTTTAAGCCACCAAAATATACACGACCGATACAAAATTTCTATCTAGGCATTTATGCCTGTGGGATTGGGTGAAGATCATGATAACACACTACTACATTGGCCAACCACTTGAACAACCTAACCAATAGACGGGTACACTATCTACATGCCTCTGCATAGCCTTTGGAAAGTCTTCGACTTACACCATGGGTATCCTGTGTGTCAATAAGGCAATGTTGACATGTATGTTCTGCAACGTACGCTCGACATCAACGCCGATCATCTCTCTTATCACGGTTCTTGTAGTTTCCCCATAGAGTGATCCTATACAAGATGACAGAGGGGACATGCAATCAAAGTCGTGACCTATGAATACCCTAACCGCCGAAGATGGATGGTTGTCACATCGATTAGGATATCCTTCGCTTTATGCCACTGAATTCCCAAGTGACAAAGGGATAGGCCTAGACTTATCCTAGAAGGACAAACCTATAGCTAATCACTAGATCAAGCTAATAAATAGGGAATATGTAAGGTGAGAGCTAGATCCCTATATTTAAGAGATACACCATAAATTAAGGAATGCTTGAGTGTATGTGTGTTTAAATATGGTAGGAATATTACTCAAGCAGAATGACTTATGGAATTGTGATAAGATATAGGATCAGTGTGTTCGTTCACTAGATCCAACCTGGGACCCTAGGGGGATTTAATAAGAGAAAATGGAAATTTTCCAAGGTAAGGTTGAATCAGAGAATTATGGCTTTCAACACACTCGCTTGGATGAGAGATTGGACAATATAGCAAAATCCAAGCAGAATCAAAAAATAAACAAGGGGAAACTGACTGCCAGGTTAAACAGGGGCACTCTCTTCAAGGATTAGTGCCTGAAGATGGGATAATGGAGTCAACAGATGAAGCCTAGGAGGGAGAGGGTTTTTTTTGGGATGGCCTACAAAACCCAGTGAAAATTGGTCCCGGTGATTATTCATAATTTCTACAGGGTGGGTTTTAGTAAAATTAGTTGATGGGCAATGCATAAAAAATAAAATATAGAGAAAGAAGCTGAGAAAATTGCTTGAAACTTGTAGATGCCGTCCTAGATGATGAGGATTTCCCCCTCATAGATCAAATGGGAAATCCAGGCAAGTCCTTGATTATATTGCTTTGCTGAATAACCCAAATGTCTTCCTTCTTTGCAACACAAAGGGAAAACCAATACGTGAAACAAGAAAGATTGAAATATGCAAAAATAGAAGCCACTAACAGAGAAATGAAGAATCATAAAGAATTAATCTTTCCCCATCGAAACCAATCCGAAATAAGACCTCAGGGAAAATCCCCCCACCAATGCACCTTCTCCTCAAGTCGCCTCCTACGCTTGCAGAACAAATTGGATACAACAAGTAAAATAAACTATGTCAAAATATCCTCAGTGCAAGAGAAAGATAGTTTCAATCATAATCTCATTTAGTTATCCACAAAAAACACGAGTATTAAATCCCAGAAAATTCTCTTTATTCAGAAAATCTGATGCCAGAGCTCTTGCTTTACAATGGGGGGGATCACCTCTCTTAAATAGCTTGAGAGTATGCCCACATTTTACCTAAATATCATCAGATGGTTGATATTAAGACATCATCAACGATGGAGATCACAAATACAAATATCAACACATGGATCAAGTTGACCACTTTAAAGGGGGCACACTTTTTCTCAAGGATGACTTCCTAAGGTGGAAAACACAATATACCATAAGATACAACATGATAATACATGAAAGGGGATCACTAGGGGATTAATTCACCCTACGCCCCATTACAACCTCATAATATAAGATATGACTATACAATACATCATCTAGCCAAGTTGAGGGGCGCCCCTTGGGGGATGTCGTTACTGACTGAGCCAACAAAAAAATTATGTGGACCCAATACTGACTGAAACTGCTGATGAATTTCCTGGGGATTCAAAACACATCATATGATAAGTTTCCAAACCATTTCCTTGACCCAACAAGACAAATCAATTCTTTCAGTGAATTCCTTAGTTCATTTTTTGGTGGTACATCCTCTAAAACTGAATGAAATCATCATAACTTTGTCCAAGCTAAGAACTGGGGAAAACTGACTGTACTAGTTGATCTGGTGGCATAGAAGAATGGTATAAGTGACTGCTCACACCCCCTGGAACATTGCAATGCTTTAGGCTAAGTTACCAGAAACGTCTAGGAAGGGGATGGGAAACATCATTCCCCTTTTTAGAACTTGAAATGGAGGGGATACGGCTTGGAGACGACACTGAAACGTTTCCAAGCCGTATCCAAAAATCAGCAACCTTTCCAGGCTGTTTCCTGAAATGTTTCCAGAGTTTCTAGTCGTTTCCAGCCGTTTCCTGGTTTTTTGAAACGTTTCTGATGCTACAGAGCAAGTTTTTGACTAGAAATAGTGATTTTTTGACATGAAAATAAACAAATAAATAACCCCAAAGGAAAACTATAAAACCCTAACCCTAAATTGAATCTCAAAACTTAGATATAAAGCCTCAAAGCTTATAAATCAAGAGAAAAACCTTAATCCTAAATTGGTGAATGGTAATCTGACATTTTATGTCTCATGGATTTTGTTTCATTGTAATTTTCCAAAATTGATAGAGGCTTACCGTTGGTTAAAAAAATAATTGATTTGTGGACATTTGATTGTATCAAATGGTTTTCTACTATAGTGTTAGTTTCATAGCCTAGTGTAGAAGTACAATGACTATTGCATATGTGATAAAACAACTTGCATATCAAAATTAATACAATAGCAGATTTATCCATACAAAACAACGTACTACATTTATGAAGGGTTAAATAAACCAACACATATTTCCAATAATATTCCAACAAGCTTCAGTTTTCTTCTTTTCCTTTTTGAATTAGTATGAACCCTTGACCTATGGCCTTATTTACTCCATCTCTAGTACACTCATATCCCTATCCTTATGTCGTGGAGAGAATTATGATGGTGCGTCGTTTAGCCAGTTCTCCATATGATATGCATGTAATATTTTAATCTCATTTCAAGCACTTTTATTAGTATAAACCATAAAACGTAAACAACATATACAAGGGAACTCATTGGTGTCTAGAGATAGTATTGTGGCATAGAGTTCAATAATGCATGTCATCACAGTCACACCTAAGTTGTACGAAAACATGAGCTCACTTATTTATACATGAGTTCTTAATTAATCCCCTTAAAACATGGTTGATTATGTCAAATTTGAATATCCAGTTGGTTCCAAATCATAGATAATCCTGTGAATTTAGGCCCTTTATGAGCCAGTCGGCTAGTCACTTTTTGAACCAGTTGGTTGGTCAATCGACTCTCACTTGCCTAGTTGTTTGTCTTGTCGGTGAGTGGACCAACCCAAATACAACATGGTTGAGTCTCTGGCTTACATAAAAAATTGTGTTTAATCACAAATTTCAACACTTTTCTAGAGGTGCAATTAGCGTAATATTTGTTGGATGGTAACATTTGGATACATCCATCAAGTAATTTTAGGGTTTGAAAATCGATGTTTAGAAGTAGTTGACATGTTCTTGTTTAAATTCTTGCCAGTGGGTGACTTATCTATGGCACTTGAGATAGAAGACTATTGTTTAAGACAATATTTGAGTTTGCTAAT